>VZQC01008130.1:1131923-1173575 GCA_009823505.1 Rhizomys pruinosus
TATATATATATATATATATGTCACACCTATACTAAAATTTTGTCATCTGAAAATAAAGTGTATGTTAATTTCCAATCATATTTCAGGATTCACATTTTCCCTTTTAATTTTATATTACTCTAAAATAACCATACATACCTTCCACCCATATACCAAGATTACAAAGTCCGAAAATAAGTAGTAGGTTAATTCTAGAACCTGTTAAGGGATTCACACTATAAGAGCACAGTTGCTTTCAGATAAAGAGGAATATAACATTAACATTGCTCAGTTTGCCTTATAACTATGTATTGTTAGATTGACCTGTGGAAAAGAAATTACATTATTGTTCAATACCCAAGGAGAAACACAAAACAGTTCCCAAAACCTCCATTTAAATTCTGTTGGTTGAAAATCTTCTCTGCCCTGGGGCATCAGGTTTAGGAATGCATTAAAATTAACTCTTGAGCAAAGATTTTAAAGTGAAATCAAATTAAAAGACCAGAATAAATTTTGATGTCTAGGATTTAAAGTAAATTGTGCATATATATTTACTTTTTTTAGAATATAAATACATACTTTCCATCCATATATGGTAATTACAATGTATAAATACAAGTGGTAGGTCAATTCTAGAGCCCATTAACAGATTCTACAGCCCATAACAGATTATAATAGCACAGTTGCTTTAGATACGATGACATATAATAATAAAGTTGCTCAGTTTGCCTGCCAACTGGGGATTTGATGAGGGAAACCATTCACCTTTTTTTTCTGGGACTGTGTTACTTCATTTAGCACAATGGCTTCTAGTTCCATCCATTTACCAGCAAAGCTCATGATGTCATCTTTTTTTTTATGTGTATGAATGTACTGTCTGCATGCAGGTTGGTGCACCCATGCCATGCAATGCCACAGAGGTCAGAAGAGGGCGTCAGATTCCCCTGGAACTGGAGTTAAAGATGGTTCTCATTCACCATGTGGTTGCTGGGAATTGAACCTGGGTCCTCTGCAAGAGCAGTTGGTGCTCTTAACCACTAAGCCTCTCTCCAGCCCCAATGTCATCTTTCTTTACCACTGCATAGAACTCTATTGTGTAGATGTACCACATTTTTGTTATCCAGTCATCAGTTGAGGGGCATTTGGGTTGGTTCTAGCTCTTTACTATTGTGAAGAGAGCTGCAGTAAACATAGCTGTGCATATATCTTTGTGGTAGGATGCATCTTGTGGGTATATACCCAGGAGTGGTATGGCTGGATCAGGGGGTAGGCTCATTTTGAGTCTTTTAAAAGTTCTCCACACTGCTTTCCACAGTGGCTGTACCAGTTTATGTTCCCACCAGCAGTGGATGAGTGCTCCTCTTTCCCCACAACCTCTCCAGCATTTGGTGTCTTGTTTTCTTGATTTTGGCTAGTCTTATTGGAGTGAGATGATACCTTAGTGTGGTTTTAATTTGCATTTCCTTAATTATTAATGATGTCAAACACTTTTTAAGATGTTTCTCAGCCATCTTTACTTCCTTACTGGTGAAGTCTCTGTTTATCTCTTACCTCCATCTTTTGAGTAGGTCATTTGTTTTCTTACTTCTTTGTTTTTTTAAGGTAGTTTATATATTCTGGATGTTAATTCTCTGTCAGATGTATCAGTGGTGAAGGTTTCCTCCCACTCCGTGGGTTTTCTCTTCACTTCCTTGATTGTTTCTTTAGCTGTACAAAAGCTTTTGAGTTTGATGTGGTTCCACTTGTCAGCTGTTGTCCTTATTTCCTGTGAAGCTGCTGTTTGATTTAGAAAGTCTTTTCCTACACCTAGGTCTTGTAGGTTGCTGTTGACTTTTTCTTCTATCACCTTCAGAGTTTCAGGTTTCAGGTTGAGATCTTTGATCCACTTGGAGTTTATTTTTGTACAGGGTGAGAGGTAGATGTTTAATTTTGTTCTTCTACAAATGGTGATCCAGTTTTGCCAACACCATTTGCTGAAGATGCTATCTTTCCTCCATTAAGCTTTTTTTGGCCCCTTTGTCAAATATGAGGTGGCTGAAGTTATATGAGCTCAAGTTTGGATCTTCAATTTTGTTGCCTTGGCCAATGGGTCTGGATTTTTGCCAGTACCAGGCTGTCTTTATGACTATAGCCCTGTAATATAGCTTGAAGTCTGGTAAAGTAATACCACCTGTATTGTACTTTTCACTCAGGGTTGCTTTAGCTATTTGGGGTCTTTTGTTTTTCCATATGAATTTAAGGATTTTTTTCCAAGTCTGTGAAAAATCTCATGGGGATTTTGATTGGGATTGCATTGAATCTGTATATTAATTTGGGGAGAATGGACATTTTTACTATATTAATTTTTCCAATCCATGAGGATGGGAGGTCTTTCCATCTTTTGATGTCATTTTCAATCTCCTTCTTCAGGGTTTTAAATTTTTCATTATAGAGGTCTTTGGTGTCTTTGGTTAGGTTTATTTCTAGGTATTTTTTGAGGCTATTATGATTGGGAAGGTCTCCTTATATTCCTTCTCCAGTTGCTTTTTGTTGGTGTAAAGAAAGGGTACTGATTTTTCTAGATTTATTTTGTATCCTGCCACTTTACTGAAACTTTTAATCATTTATAAGAATTTTCTGGTGGAATTTTTAGCATCCTTTAGGTAAACTATCATATCATCTGCAAAAAGGGATAGTTTTACTTCCTCTTTTCTGATTAGTACTCCTTTAATTTTGCTTTCTCATCTTATTGCCCTGGCAAGCATTTCAAGCACTATATTGAAGAGGAGTGGCAATAGTGGACAGCCTTGCCATGTCCTGCCTTTAAGGGAAATGTTTCCAACTTTTCTCCATTTAGGAGGATGTTGACCATGGGTTTCTTGTATATGGCTTTGATTACACTGAGGAATGATCCCTCCAGTCCAACTCTCTCTAGGACTTTAAGCATGAAAGGATGCTGGATTTTGTCAAAAGCTTTTTCTGCATCAATTGAGATGATCATGTGGTTTTTGTCTTTCAGCCGATTTATGTGTTTTTATGATATTTATTGATTTTCATATGTTGAACCATCCCTGAATCTCTGGTATGAATCCAACTTGGTCATGATGGATGATTTTTGATGTGAGTCTGTATGTGATTTGTAAGTATTTTGTTGAGAATTTTTGCATCTGTGTTCATTAATGAGATGGGTCTATAATTTTCTTTCTTGTTTGTGGCTTTGCCTGGTTTTGGTATTAGACCGATGCTGGCTTTCTAGAAGGAATTTGGGGTATTTCCCTCTGTTTGTATCCTTCTGAAAAGTTTGAGTAGTAATGGTTGTAAGACCTCTTTAAATGTTTTATAGAATTCTGCTGTGAAACCATCTGGGCCTGGCCTTTTTTTAGTTGGGAGGCTGTTTATTACATCTTCAATTTCCTCAAGTATTATGGGTCTGTTTAAACTGTCAATCTCTTCTTGGTTAAGCTTTGGTGAATCCCAGGATTTCAGGTATTCATCCATTTCTCTTAGATTTTCAAATTTCGTAGAGTATAGGTTTTTCAAGTATTCTTGTATGATTGTCTGGATCTTTTCTTCATCTGTTGTGATGTTTCCCCTTTCATCATGAATGCTATTGATTTGGAGTTGCTCTTTCTTTTGTTTAACTGGGCTAAAGGTCTGTCTATTTTGTTTATCTTTTCAAAGAACCAGCTTTTGGACTCATTTATTTTTTGTATTGTTTTCTTTGTTTCTGATTTCTGCTCTGAGTTTTGTTATTTCTTCCTGTCTGTTGGGTTTAGGGTTCATTTGTTGTTATCTCTCAAGTGTTTTTAGCTGCAGTGTTATATCATTTATTTGTTCTCCTTCTGTTTCTTTAATGTGGGCACTTAGGGCTATAAATTTCTCTCTTAGGACTAACTTTAATGTATCCCACAGATTTTGTTGTGTTGTATTGTCATTATCATGTAGTTCCAGGAATGCTTTTATTTCATTCTTTATTTCTTCCCTGACCCATTCATTATTCAGGATTATGTTGTTTAGTCTCCATGTGTTCCTTTTTTTTATTAATTTTATTTATTTCCGTATGTGTATGAATGTACTGTCTGCATGCAACTCTGTGCACCCGTGTCATGCAACGCCGCGGAGGTCAGAAGAGGGTCTCGGATTCCCCTGGAACTGGAGTTCTCCTGGAATTGGAGTTTCAGACGGTTCTCAGCCGCCATGTGGGTGCTGGGGATCGAACCCGGGTCCTCTGCAAGAGCGGTCGGTGCTCTCAACCGCCAGGCCATCTCTCCAGCCCCATCTCCATGTGTTCTTATAGTTATTAGGGCTTACCCTGGTGTTAATATTGAGCTTTATTGCACTGCGGTCTGATATAATGCATGGGATAATTTCAATCCTTTTGTATTTGTTGACATTTCTTTTGTGTCCCAGTATGTGGTCAATTTTGGAGAATGTTCTGTGGGGTGCTGAGTAGAAAGTATATTCTCTGGTGTTTGGGTGGAATATTGTGTAGATACCTGTGAGGTCCATTTGGTATACTGTATTGTTCAATTCTGATGTCTCTCTGTTTATTTTTTGTCCAGTTGACCTATCCAAGGGACTCAGTGGGGTATTGAAGTCCCGCCACTCTTAACATGCTGGGATTAACCTGAGTGTTGAGGTTCTGAAGATTTGTGTTTATAAAATTTGGTGCACCAGAGTTTGGTGCATAAACATTTAAGAGTGAGAAATCTTCTTGGCTAATCGTTCCATTGATAAGGATATGATGGCCCTCTTTGTCTTTTCTGATTAATTTTACTCTGAAGTCTATTTTGTCTGATATTAGAATAGCCACTCCTGCTTGCCTTTTGGTACCATTTGCTTGGAATATTTTTTTCCATCCTTTCCCTCTAAGGTGGTGTCTGTTCTTGAGGGTGAGATGGGTTTCTTGTAGGCAACATATAGATGGATCCTGTTTCCTAATCTGTTCTCCCAGTCTATGTCTTTTGATTGGGGAGTTTAGACCATTAATATTTAAGGTTATTATTGAAAGATGTGTGTTGTTTCCTTTCAATTTATTTTTCAGTTGCATTCTTGGTCTAGGTATGTATTTACTCTGTTATACTTTTGTTAATTTCTCTCTTGGGTTGCTTAAGGATGGTTGCTCCTTTCCTCTGTTCTTTGAATTGCTTTGAGTATTTTCTGAACTGTTGTTTTTTTGACATGTGTTCTATCATTTTCTTTATGTCATGAAAGAGTTTTCTTTCTCCTTCAACTACGATTGACATTTTTGCTGGGTATAGTAGTCTGGGTTGGCATCTAGTCATTTAGCACTGGGAATACTTTGGTCCATGTTCTTCTGGCTTTCATAGTTTGGAATGAGAAGTCAGCTGTGATTCTGATGGGTTTCCCCTTATATGTAACTTGTTTTTCTCTTGTGGCTTTCAGTATTTTGTCCTTGTTTTGAGCATCAGGTATTTTAACTATGATATGGCTTGGGGAATTTCTTTTCTGATCTTGTCTATTTGGTGTTTTATGTGCTTCTTGTATTTGTATGGGTTTGTCTTTTTTCAGTTTGGGGAAATTTTCTTCTATTATTCTGTTGAAGATCTGATCAATACCATTCTCTTGGGATTCTTCTCCTTACTCTATCCCTATGATGTGGAAGTTTAGTCTTTTCATGGTGTCCCACATTTCCTGGTTGTTCCACTCCTGTATTTTTTTTAAGATTTTTGTAATCTTTACTTAAGGTTTCTAGCTGCTCTGTGTTATCTTGTAGGTCTGATATTCTTTTTTCTGCTTCTTCCATTCTGCTTCAGAGGCTTTTTCTCATCCTTTCCTGCTGATTAGATGAATGCTCAATTTCCTTTTTCATTTCATCCTGTGATTTCTTCAGTATTTCCACTTCCTTTTGGAGCTTTTCATTCTCTTCTTGTAGCTCCTTGCTTCACTGGTCAATTTCTTTTTTCCTTTCAGCCTGAGATCTTTTCAGTGTTTCCACTTCCTTCCAGAGTATGTCATTCTCTCCCTCTAGTTCTTTTCAGAGTTTGTATTTCTCTTCCTCTAGTTCTTTTTTGGAGTTTGTATTTCTCTTCCTCTAGTTCTTTTCAGAGTTTGTCAATCTCTCCCTTTATTTCTTTCCGGAGTTTATCATTCTTTCCTTCTAGTTCCCTCATGAGTTTTTCATTCTCTCCCTTTAGTTCTCTGATTTGTTCTTTATAGTCTTTGAATACATCTATAATTGTTCTTCTAAGGTTGGTGTCTTAGTTTCCTTCCAGGGAGATCTCATTGTTGGGATCTTCTACAGGATTTTTTGAGTTCAGTGGGGATTTATTTTGAGCTTTTCCCATATTGCTGTTTTTCCATTGTGTCTTTGGCATGTTTATTTCTCCCCCCCCCACACCTTTTTTGTTTGTTTGGCTTCTGCTAATCTCAAATGTTAATATGGAGGACTGGTTGGTCACTCAGTTTGCTTCCTGCTGGTTTCTTCCTCAGCTTTGGCTGTGTAGCCTAGAATCACTGGCCTGGCTGTAGTGTCCCAATCACAGTAAACCACAGCACCAGCAGCTTATCCTTTCCACCACAGTACCAGTAGCTTGGGGGTGGACAGATGTTACTCCTTTGGCCCATGCACTGGACCCCACCTAGGCGACGAGTGTGTGTGCCACCGGCTGTCCTTCTACCCATGAACACAGTTCCTGTCTATGGTTCTAGCAGTAGGCAGCAGGTGCCCACCAAGGATGGGCAGCAACAAGCCTGTGCACCAGAGACCCACCTGGGTGACGAGTATGTACCACTGGCTGTCCTATGCATGCACACAGTTCCACTCTATGGTTCTGGTGGTGGGCAGCAAGTGCCCACCAAGGGTGGGCGGCAGCAAGCCTGTGTGCCAGAGATCCACCTGGGCGACGAGTGTATCTATTTACTTAAAGATGTTTAGGGTACTCAGCTTTATAAAAAAAAAATTATGTTTTGATTAGGCATGCTAGTATGGAATTTTTTTTTTTTTCAAAGGGGGCTGAATGTGAAATCACAGCAAAACTAGTATGGAATTTTAACCTAATAGTTTTTTTATTCACAAGAATGAAGAAAAAAATTATGTGGCCACAGCTAAAAACCATCTCAAGACATAGCAACATGCTTCTCACCAAAGACTGGCCAAAACCTGTGCCTGAAGCTGGTGGGATCATGGCTGCAAGATTGATAGTCTTGCAGTCAGCATACAACCATGAAGCTGACGGCTTTGTGGTCAAACCCAGCTGGAAAGCTGTTGGCTTATGCAGCTCCCATGTGTAGACAAACATATGGCCAGAGGCTGTTGGCCTTCTCTACCACCCAACCAATTGGGGAACAGGCCCCGTGATTGCACAATGTAAAAAGCTAGCAAGGAAGAAAGGCTAATATCAGAGAACAGGAGGGCATGTTAGATGGCAATGTCCCACTATTGCTAAGCCTGAAAGAGAGGCTCCCTAAAATATAGATTCCCCATCCTGCTAGGATTCTGGGGTTCTTATACCCAAATTTCCCAGATTTCTTTACATCCCTGTTTAAGCACCACTTGTAGGGGTTGGTAATCCCACATGGGAACAGGTAGTGAAGAGGGTATGTGCATGAGACTGCTCCAACATATCTCAGGAACACATGTCAGAGGGTACAAGTCTGATTTATTCTATACAACAGGCCATTTATATAGGTACTGTGACCTCCCAGTAACCAATGCCAGACCCCCTACAACTGCTTCAGCCCACAGGGTGGGGCCAGGAAAGGATATGCAGGTGATTAAATCAGCTTATGACACCAAGCATGTGCAAGCCCACACATGTCAGCAGTATCCCTCTACAACTCAATCCCAACTTTGTCACTAGTGTCACAAATTCCATCTTCTTAAGCACACATTAACATGGATTTATCACTATCTTTTAAATATACCTCAAGATGAAAGTGGAGGCCAGGAGGGATACTTCAGCAGGTAAAGGCACTTGACAACCTGAGTTCAGTCCCTGAGATCCACATGGCCGAAGGATAGAACCAACTCCCAGAAGTTGTCCTTTGACTTCATGTGCATGCAGAAGGTCTTCAATAATCTGGCCAGATGGAGACTTAACGTCATTTCAGGGCTTCCTGGATTTATCATCCCTGGTCCTGTTTGTGTATACTTCCTCCCTGTCTCAAATTTTCCCATTTATGTAGCTTGTGTTAAATAAATTCCCTAGAAATCTCAGGCCTGCTTCTTCTCAGGGTACAGGAGTTCTGCTGCATTCCTCTCTCCACAGTCTCTAGCCTCTGGGTGCCTGCAAGTCTTCACACATACCATACAACTGGGCTCAGAAATATCCAACCTGATATTCAGACTATGGTTCCCAACTGACCTTCAAATTAGGCCATTTCCTCCAGCAGGCCCTGAACAGGGCAGAACTTTATAAATAAGTTCCAATCTTTTTCATTTGTCCCAGCAAAGAACCCCAAGTTGCCTGGCTTCCCCTTAAATTGTGCTGCACCACACCAGAGGGGTAGGAATGAAGGAGAAAGAAAGAAAGAAAGAAAGAAAGAAAGAAAGAAAGAAAGAAAGAAAGAAAGAAAGAAAGAAAGAAAGAAAGAAAGAAAGAAAGAGAGAGAGAGAGAGAGAGAGAGAGAGAGAGAGAAAGAAAGAAAGAAAGAAAGAAAGAAAGAAAGAAAGAAAGAGAAAGAGAGAGAGAGAGAGAGAAAGAAAGAAAGAAAGAAAGAAAGAAAGAAAGAAAGAAAGAAAGAAAGAAAGAAAGAAAGAAAGAAAGAAAGATTGATTCCTACATATTGTGATCAGACATTTCATTGCTTCAGGCCCTTCACTGGTTTCTAGATTTCTTGAAAGCTATTTTTGTCAATTTGTTGTTATTTACTTGTTGCTTCAGTGAGGAAACAAGTATCTGGACCTTCCTGGTCTTCTATGTCAATAGCCTAACCACTAATAGTACCTCAATTTTCAAAATTTCTCAAATATTTAGCAACTACTTTAGCTTCTTTTATTTTATCTTGTTATGATATTATTTATTGAGCAACTACTTTGTTCTAGACACTATTAATGTGTCCCATTTAATATCTGCTGTCATTTAAGTAATATTGCTCTCCCCATTTCATAGATGAGAAAGCTAAGGCACAGAGAGGAGCCCATTGTCCATATGGACCTGGGACAGACATATGGAGAAATGGAATTTTAATCTCCAGTAGGAAGTATGAAGGGTATACATGGTTATATGTGTCTTGGGGGTGGTTCAGAAGGACAGAAGTTGGGTGGGTCTCACTCCACTTTCCTGCTTCTCTGGAATCTATAAACATTTTAAGATGGGCTCTCACCATGGTTTGCTTACACTGAAGATGTCACTATGGAGGTGAGTTATCTTTTTCCTTGGGAGTAGGAAGTGACACTTGATGTACAATCTTAACTAGGAGGGCAAGAGAAACCCCAGTCCAGCCCTGTGGTGGATTAACAACCAAGGAGATGAAGTGAGATGGAGTTTCACAGAACTGAAGGACTTAACATGCCGAACTGCCAACGTCTTCACGAAGACCTGTGGCCTACAGAGGGGAGATTACCTGGCCTTGATTCTCCCTCGAGTGCCCGAGTGGTGGCTGGTGACTGTAGGCTGCCTCCGAACAGGTCAGTGATAATGGAGTTCGGAGCAGGGAACTGGACCTCGGTGCTTGTCTGATATGTGCTGTGCACCCACCCTGGTACAGAAGATTCTGAGGCTCCCTGCCTGGCTCCTACACTGGGACCACAGAGGAGGTCCCTCTCTCTGAGGATAGAAAGTTCAGTCAGAGACAAAATCTATCTCTTCTCCTCCTTTCCTTATTCTTCATGATTTTCTGTTTCCCTCTCTCATATATACTACCTATGCTTTCCTTCTCTCCTCCTCATATTCTGACATTAATAAGTTCTAAACATGTTATACATTCTCTCTCTCTCTCTCTCTCTCTCTCTCTCTCTCTCTCTCTCTCTCTCATTTGCTGTAGACAGTATCAGGTAAGCACCTATAAGCACAGGAGCATACAAATCTGCTAAAATCCAAAACATGCACCTCATGCAGCCCTAATGGAGTTATCACACAAGAAGGCTAACGTCAACACTAAAGTTGCCTGAACACATTAGCAATACATTCTTCAACTATATGAACAATATAGCCAATTTTTCTTGAAAACCAATTGAGGATCATACATCGTATTTAGTTGTCAGATCTCCTAGATCTCCTTTGATCTAGAATGCTTCCCCAGATATTTCTACATGACAAGGATATTTTGGAAGATTCCAAGGCAAGTATTACGCAGAATATACCTCAATTTTTGACTTATGATTCTTTCCTTATGATGTCATTCAGGTTAAATGTCATTGAGAGAGAATTCTTCAAAGCATGGCTGTGTCTTTGTCAGTGCGACACATCAAAGGGTGTAAAGTGGGCTTATCCCATTGGTGATAAATACTTCATCACTTGAGTCAGGCAATGGTAACCAGATCTCTCCTTATACGTTACCTGGATGATAATGTGAATATTTTTTCCACACTAGTCTTTCAAGTTTGGGTCTCCATTGATAGTTCGTAACTGAGCTGAATACTACTATGGTGTTTTACAATGGAATTTTCTATTTATATCATACCCTTTACATGTTATTAATTAAGATTTTATGCAGAGCCTTTTCTTCATCTTTTATTTATTTTTATGTGTATGAGTATTTTGCCTCTATATATGAAAATACACCATGTGTATGCAATGCCTACAGAGACCAGGAGAGGGCATCAGATCCCAGGAACTGGAGTTATAGGTGGTTGTTAGCAGCTGTGTGGGTGCTGGGAACTGACAACCACCTCCCAACAGTCCATTCAATCATATATCTGTCTATGGACTGATCCAAAGTTCTTGTGATCCAATAACTCTCAACACTGCATCTACTACCTGGAAACCAAATCTTCCACATATGGGCCTTTTAGGGCATACTTTATATGCAAACTGTGGCAGGACTCATGGCTTCTCTTCTTGAAATCACTTGTCTCATCCTTCCATGCATGTTCATGTAACATGGTTTCCTTCATATTCTCTGTGTGTGTCTCTCTCTCTCTCATTATCTAACAGAGTAAAATGTAGAATCTAGAATTAACAACAAAGGCAGAAGAGAGTATAAAGAAGAAAAGCTATGCATCTGTAGAACTAAGAAATAGCTTATGGGATGCTCAAGACTATAGCTGAGTCCTCTTAGTGAGCAGAATTAAAGAAGGCTGAATGCAAAGAAACAGTACTCCAAGCATGGGCTCAGCACATGCAAAGGCTGAATCAGGGCTAGGCTATATAAGAATGGTCACTTTGAAACAGAAAGATGAAGAGGGGCATGGCGAGAAGGAGGCAGCTTCAACATCAGACTAGGGACTAGAGAGCACAGATGTTAGTGCAGAGAAGAAACGTAGAGGATAAGGGTCTGTACTTTGTAAACCTGAGGTGGCAGGAAGAGTCACAACAGAGCGTCCAGTAGGGATGTGATTTCAAGGCTTGAGCCCACTGCTGGTGATGGACACTGGCATTGGTGAAAAAAAGATAAGGGAGGTCACAGGACAATGTGGCAAAACCTCAGTAGAAAACAAAGGACATTTGAAATGATTTCAAAGGACTGATGGGAGGAGGAGGAAAGGGATAGAGGCAGGGCTGTGACGGAGCTCATCTTAATGTCAGCAACATTGTCCCTCGCACATCACTATTCCCAGATCTGATCTCAATGTGTGAAAACCAAGGTCCACCTGTCCTCTGGTTGGGCCTATCTAGAATAGCAAAGATTAAGGAAAATCCTTAATATTCTTAACAATCAATTGGAGATCTTATTAAGATTCAGATTATGATTACCAGGTTTGGCCAAGTGCGTAAGACTCGGTATTCCTGTTGTACGGAGCCTAGTGGCCTGTAGACTATATTTGGCATAGCATTGTGGGAATTCTCCACAAATGAGCCAAGCCTGAGGTCCATGGATGTAAAAGCACGCCATTCCTTTCTTGCTCTCAGGGGTCGTCTTCATGCCTGCGACCACCCAGTTGAAGGCTAAGGACATCCTCTACCGACTACAAGTGTCTCAAGCCAAAGCCATTGTGACCACAGAGAGCCTTGCCCCAGACGTGGACTCTGTGGTTTCAGAGTGCCCTGCTCTGAAAGCCAAGCTCCTGGTGTCTGATCATGGCCGAGAAGGGTGGTTGAACTTGCGACCACTGATTAAGTGAGTTTCTGATCTGATTAATATGTTTTCTGAATATAAAATAAGAGAGAAAAACATCTACCCCAAAGCACGGGGACACTTGTAGCTAGCCCTTTCTTTCTAGCCATGTCAGTGATCTTTAGAAAACTCTGGGCTTATTCCTTCCCCTCCCTGGATTGGGGACTTTGTAAAATCAGAAAGTTGTACTTCCATGTTGGTTGGACTAAGCCATTAGACATATAAAGTCAGGGGACTATTGTGTGACAAATTCCATGTAAGAAACCTAAAAAGTCTTTTTATATATGATGTATGTATGAAGTTTTTAAAAAGATAAAAAATTAGCTGGGCGTGGTGGCACACACCTTTAATCCTAGCACTCGGGAGGCAGAGGCAGGCGGATCTTTGTGAGTTCAAGGCCAGCCTGGTCTACAGAGTGAGTTCCAGGACAGCTGGGGCTACAGGGAGACCCTGTCTCGAAAAGACCAAAAAAAATTAATAAATAAATAAAAAATTAATTTTAAGATTGAATGTAAAATGTCAAAGCAAATTGAATTTCCAATTGTGGCTAGATATCAGCCTTAAGAGTAAAGACTGCCAGGTGTGGTGGCACACGCCTTTAATCCCAGCACTTGAGAGGCAGAGGCAGGTGGATCTCTGTGAGTTCAAGGCCAGCCTGGTCTACAGAGTAAGCTCCAGGCCAGCTGGGACTAAAGGGAGACCTGTCTCAAAAATACCAATAATAATAATAATAATAATAATAATAATAATTAAAGACTTTCCATCTCCTGAAGTTCCATCCCGTTCGATGTCTTTGGGGACACATTCCAAGCAAAATTAGGATGGAATTGGTGAAAGACTTCTTTCCCTAAAAAAAAAAAAAAAACTGATTCTGTGAGCATTCAGGAGTATCTCACACCACAAACCATGGTCAGCTTCCTTCCTTGAAATAGCACCTCAGTTTCTTTTGTTTCAACAGTAAAGTAATATTGATAAAATCAGAGAATTAAATGAAAACAGTTTAAAATTAAGAAAATATTTGAAAAATCATGCAAATTGTCCAGAACCAATACGATGATACCATACTCTACTTATCAAGACCAGCAGAACCAGTGTTTCCTACAGTTTAGATTATTTTCATTTTTTAGCTATCTAGAGAGCTTGCCTTTACAATCAGAGAAGGCCCAGGAGCCTCTGGGTCGAGAAGAAGCTCCTGAGACTCAAAGCAAACTGAGGGTAACAGTTTCTACTTGCTCAAACCAGCTCTGCTTCTTATTTCCGACTCACTAAGAGCATTGCCTGGCAGGGATGAGTATTTGTCATTTCTTTTTTTTTTTTTATTTCTGTATGTGTATGAATGTACTGTCTGCATGTAGGTCTGTGCACCCATGTCGTGCAATGCCGCAGAGGTCAGAAGAGGGTGTCAGGTTCCCCTGGAACTGGAGTTCTCCTGGAATTGGAGTTTCAGACGGTTCTCAGCCGCCATGTGGGTGCTGGGGATCGAACCCGGGTCCTCTGTAAGAGAGGTCGGCGCTCTTAACTGCTGGGCCATCTCTCCAGCCCCTCGTTCTAGTTTTCAGTTAAAGACATGCCCGTGCTTTGTCCAAATCGTCCCCACAGTCTGCTAGATGCCTGACACCAGAAGCGCTGTCATCTCTTTTCAGATCAGCATCACCAGACCATACATGCATTAAGTCAAAAATGAAGGATCCCATGGCCATCTTCTTCACCAGTGGGACCACAGGTCTCCCCAAGATGGCAAAACACAACCAAGGACTTGCCTTCCGGTCCAGCATCCCTTCATGGTAGGAAGAGGGCACCAACTTAAAAGCTGGGTCCCAGCTTGTTTATTTGTACATGTGTTATGGGGGGGGGCAGAGTTCTGAACGGAAGTCCATCCACCATATCGTTCCCTACTTCTAGTCTCTGCATCTTAGTCCCTCCGAGGGGCTGCAAGATGAAGTTCTGAAATCCTGGCTGTTAGCTCACAAAGACCCTAAGATAATAAAGGGAGCTTCTTTGGGGTTCTGTTGAGCATTCTCACAGGAAGACATTTTGCAAGCTATACAAATGACTAGTTGCTGTGTCCCTGACTGAACAAAATACACAAAGTTCTCAAAGCATAACCTGCCTGTGATGAGGGGTACCCCCCCTTCTTCCCCATGATGGGGAAATCAGACTTAGAGTTTATCAATAATGGAATTCCAGGAAAGAAAATATCTGAAACTGAACTACCAAAGATCAGCACCTCTAACCTTGAACAAAAAATATATGGAGGTTGCCGCAAAGACTTGGTTAATCATTTAAAAATGTTTAGACTAATAGCTTGTGTTCCTCTTACCCTCTTCCTCAACTATTTATAACAGACTGTAATATTCATAACAGACCAAGCTGTTTTCTAACTGATTAACCAGCACAGAAGTAGAAGCAGCTGTTTGGAGGCAGGGGCTAGAAGTATACCTTAGAGGCAAAAGAGAGGCTTTGGGGATGATATATGCTAAGGCACAAAGATATAACAAGTAGTATTCATAGAATCATAGAGACTGAAGAGACGATCAGGAGGCAGTAGGGTCTGAAGAAAGGATTCCTAGCTAGTGATTTCCTGTGGTGCCACAGTCTCAAGACAGACAGAACAAGGGCTGAGGCTGCATAAGGGGGTCTACTAAAGTTTGTTCCTGACAACAGCGAAATTCCTCAAAGCAACAGCCTCCTAAGAGGAACATTGTACTTTCTCAAGGACTCGTGCACAGGAGGAGCAACAGGAGGAGGCAGAGAAGGGAGAAACCTCCCTCACCTCACCTTCCAGTTATATTACCCTTTGACCACTTGCTTCCAGTCCCTTCCAGACTCTTCTATCCCATTGCAAACAACAGACAGTCCAGACCAAGCCCTTTAAGCTAAAGAGTGAATAGAGGATTTGTTGGCTTATAAACTCAAGCAGCCCAAGATTTGGCTTCAGACCTCTCTGGCTAGATTAGCTTTTCATCTCGCCATCTCTCAGCTGTTTCTGCTATGGGGCTGCTGCCAGAACCAGTGGTGGTGACTAATTCAGATGCAGCTTTCCTAATAAAGGATAACACTGAGTCCATTCCAGTTGCATGTGGTCAGAAAATACAATGTAATAATATACCTTTGGGACCTGGGAGGGGGTGCTCTGGCATGCCCACACAAATCACAGGGATTGCAGGGGAGACGGTGTTGCCTTGTTTGAAAACATGGGCCCTTGCCTATACACTCCCATGATGGTACAACTGAGGCCACTGTATCTTGGAGTTAGCAGGAAATTGCTTCAGCTGAAGACTTCTGACGTCTTATGGTGTATGTCAGACCCCGGCTGGATTCTGGCTACTGTGGGGTGCATGATTGAACCATGGTCATCAGGGGCTACAATATTCATCCACCATCTGCCCCAGTTTGACCCTGAGGTCATTGTACAGGTAAGATCACCACAGTTCCACTATCAAAGTCCTCCCAGAAGAAGTCTATGTTTCCCAAAGCTGGACCCAGCTAAGGAATACTCATTAAACCAAAGATGCCTGTGTGCCTGAAGGAACACTGGTTCTCAGATTCTCACCATGTGGAACCTGAATCAGATCATAATATGGACATTAGATCACAGTGTAGCCTGGAAGGACATGCCTATTATTTGGGAGCCATTCCTCAGATCTGTGCATCAAACTTTGCAGGTGTAAGATCCAGAATATGCATGTTGAGAAACTGAAGCCCAAATCTCCAGGGTCCTGACTCTGCTAGGGCCAAGTAGTAGAGCCATGTGTGGTGTGTGTGTGTGTGTGCGCGCGCGCGTGTGTGTGTGTGTGTGTGTGTGTGTGTGCGTGTGTGTGTGTGTGTGTGCGTGTCTGTGTGTGTGTGTTTCCTCATTATAATAAAGTGTTTACAAAGAAGACCTTGGGGTATTACAGATCTAGCTTCTTATTCCACCATTAACATTCACTAGCATATTTGTCTCTAGGCGAGCCTTCACTTCCTTATCTGTCAAATGGTCTTTTCTTAAATCTAAAATCTCATGCAAATATACAATGTGTTTTCATTAAACCCATCCCCTACGCCCTCCAGTTCCAGTCCTCACATTCCCCTTACCACTTCTCCCTCTCAGTCAGTACTGCCAGTGTGTACATGCGTCATCGGTGCAGATGCTCAAACTTCCCAGAGTACAGAGAATAAGGCTGACTTAAATGGGACATCTGTATCTATCACACCTTCCACATTCAAGGCTCCAGGATCATCACAGAATAGGGGGCAGAGAAACTGTGAGCACCAGAGGTAGCAGAAGACGGCTGCAAAATATTTTCCAGAGATGGCAAAGCCATCGCGCACATGAACTCACAGCTACGGCCGTTGGCCCGAGACCTGCGCGAGATCAAGTCAGCCCAAATTAGAAATGGCTTTTTTAATACTTACAGTTGCAAAAAATCTTTTAGAATATTAGTGAAATGGTACAAGCAAAGCTTATAAATGACTTAGCCTTCAGGCTGACACATTGAAAACACTCTACAAGTGGCAGCTATTGAAACAATGTGAAGCTCTCCGTGGTAACTGATGTCTCAGGCATGAGCTCTATCCCTAGGCATCCCTTCACTGGAAATGTTTCATGTTCCACTCACCCATTGTTTCGCCTCAGCCTCAGACCTGCCCCCTCCACTTTTCAAAGTCCACTGCTCAGATTCTATTCATTACCCTGTCTTCTCCCAGCAGACTTTCATCTTGTAACCCTTTTCCATTGTGTTTTTCATTTTTCAGCTTCTGTTAGCTGCACTCCCTCATCCCATACACATAAACACATCCCATGCCCCTGTGCCTAAAAACACCATTCCTTGACCCTGTTACCTCTCTGCTGAAAAGTTTCTTCGGGTCCTGAGATTGACTTCCCGTGCATCCCCCTATCTTCTGGAGTACCCCCGTCTCTCTGCCTGTTGATACCATGTTCATTTAATAATGTCTTCACTAAACTCAACCTCCTCCATAATCCTCTTAGAGCCCCAACCAGTCTTTTTCCTTCTGTTATGTCCCTCACAGAATTTCAAATCTTTCTTACGGCATCGACGAAACTTCTACCTTATCGTTGCCTACTCTTTTTAAAAATATTGTTATTGAAGTTTTATGCATTTCATACATTTCTCAATCCAGTTTAGAGTCAGCCCTCCTTCCACGCCCCACAGCCCACCCAAGCTCATACATTCTGCCATACATGTCTTGCATCTTTTTCTCGGTCTTTTTTAAAGTTTTTCTTTGCTGTTTCTTTACTGTTTGGGGCAGAAGTTTACTTTTTCAGTCAGTTCTTTGACCCAATCCTTTTTGTTGTTTATATGTATATATGTATATATATACATATATATATATGTATATATATATATATACATATATATATATATCACATATACCTAAATTATGACAACTAAAAATAATCTATAAGTTAATTCCAAAATGTTTTGAGGAATTCACATTTTCCCTTTAATTTTATATTACTCTAAAATATGCATACATACCCCCCACCCATGTACCAATATTACAAAGTCTGAACCTAACTAGTAGGTTAATTCTAGAGCCCAATAAGGAATTCACCCTTTTAACCATATGGCTGCTTTCATATAAAAAAGAAATGTAGGGACTGGAGAGATGGCTCAGTGGTTATACCGACTGCTCTTGCAGAGGACCCTGGTTTAATACCCAGACCCACATGGCAGCTAAGAACCATCTTTAAGCTGGGTGTGGTGGCACACACCTTTAATCCTAGCACTTGGGAGACAGAAGCAGGCAGCTCTCTGTGAGTTCAAGGACAACTTGGTCTACAGATTGAGTTACAGGCCAACTGGGGCTACAGGGAGACCCTGTCTCGAAAGAAAGAAAGAAAGAAAGAAAGAAAGAAAGAAAGAAAGAAAGAAAGAAAGAAAGAAAGAAAGAAAGAAAGAAAGAAATATAACATTGATGGTCCTTAGTTTGCTTTGCAACTAGGGATTTGGTGCTAGCATCCACAAATGAGGGATACCATTCTTGGTTTGTTTTTCTGGGACCATGTTACTTCACTTAACATAATGTCTTCTAGTGCCTCCTCTTTTTAGCAGAGGAGACTCTGTTAGTATCTACTCTTTAAAAGATCTGCAACATTAGAGCTGGGCATGGTGGTGCACGCCTTTAATCCTAGCACTCGGGAGGCAGAGGCAGGCGGATCTTTGTGAGTTCAAGGTCAGCCTGGTCTACAGAGTGAGTTCCAGAACAGCTGGGGCTACAGGGAGACCCTGTCTCGAAAAGACCAAAAAAAAAAAAAAAAAGAAAGATCTGCAACATTAACTCACCCCTCTGCATTCCCGTCCCAACTGTATACCTGCCATTTGTGAAATTCATGCCCAATGTTAGCATTTTAAAAGGACAGATGAACAAGTAGACTGTTCTAGAGAGGAAATCTAAAGTGCTGATATTTTTAATCTTAGCTGTAAAAATAAAATTCCTTCTCGTCTCACCTTGCAGGTGCTGTTCAAATACCCCATCACTCAGTTCCTTGCTGCTCCAGCTGTATTTCGAATGATTCTACAGAAGAAATTCGCTAAGTATGTTGCAGTGGGTGGTAACAGCAATCTTTGGTTAGGATCTTACCCGATCTGAGGTGCTATGGCTTATTTTTCCTTGGGGTCTTTGATGGTTGGGATGTAGATATGTGCACGTCTTCAGGCAAGTGTTTGTAGTTTTGGTTACCAGTCTAGTTAGCTCAAGCATGACCCAGGATGTCTCAGTAAATATTCTCTTCTGGGAAGACATGCTCACCTACCCTGCTCAAAGACTGACTGACTGAGGAATAGAATTTAGGGAATTCCAGTGATTTAATGGGTTGTTCCTACAGAGCAAATGGGGGAAGCTTCCACTTACAGGATGACCTGAGTGCCCCAAATCACGTCCACACGCAAAGTCACACCCATACCAGCCTGGGGCTCTTAGCAGTCCCATGCTCCAGCAAGTCTCAGAGAGCATCTCCTGTGTGCTCCTAGCTGTTTCAGCCCTTAGTCCCTTCCCCTTAAACTGGACAGGAGGGATTGGTGGATCCATAGCTCCCCTCTGTGGCTGGCCGCATTTGATATTTCAGGAACAGTTTGTTTGACAGGAAGTTTAAATTATCCCACACAAGGCTAAAAATATAGCCTTACACTCTTTGTAGGTTTATTCACATTTTTATTGGGACATAGCAACAAATCAAAATGTATGGTTGAAATCTACATATTAACGATCTGTGTCATCACTCACGAGAGTCGGAAAACGGGACTCAGCCAATGCCTCAGAGACATCTGCGTGCCTCTTTGTATCCCCTAAACAAAATCCATTTTATGGTATTCGTTTTTGTTTTCCTTTACAGCTTAGCAACCTAGGAAATAGTCCTGAGAAAATAGTTCCATTTGTCATGCTTTCAAACTTTTATGTGTATAGTCATTGTTCTGTGGTTGTGTGGCCTCTATTTCCAATAGTATAGTGTGTTTCTGAGATTGTATGTATGTTACATATTGTTATATGTTATCTTTATTGCTGCATAATATCATGTTTTATGAAAATATAATAATTTATTTTATTATCTTGCCATTAGATGAAGATGTGGTTGGATTTTTGAAATTAGTCCTATCATTTTTTTCATTTTTTTATTGAATTTTTTTGCAATTTTCATACCATATATTTTATGGTATTTAAATACCCTCTGCTATCTGCACCTCCTCCTTTTGCCTCCACCCAATTTAATATGTTCTATTATATAATAAGGCCTATAGAGTCTAATTTGTGTTCCCAAATGACCTTCAGTTTAAGTCCATTAAGCACTGGAGCCTTGTTAACCTACAAAGAGTAAAATCCTTGAAAGGGAATGATAGCTCTCAGGAGGGTTTCAGAATCCCTTATCTATGCTGGGATTTTGTCTGCTTTGGGACTTGTACCTGCTGTCACCATTGCTGTGGGGTTATATGAGTAACAGTCCTACCATTAATGGAGAGGTGGTTAGCTTTAGCTTGGGAACTGTTGGTAATCAGTGTTACACTGAGCTGTGATATATGAAATCAGGATGCAGATAAACATGCCTTTATCAAGTTTTTCTATAGGATGAATTCCTAGCTCATACTATGGACCACTTCAATATTTTCAGTATTAAACTTAATTATGCACCCTCTATCAAGTTTAAAGAATTTCCACTGTTCTACAAGCTTTTTGACATCAATTACTCTCAGAGTTAATTTTTCCAGTCTTGTGGATATGTACTGTCATATTATTGGAGTTTTACTTTTACATTTCCCTATACTTGAGGGTTGATTTTTAGCTAACCCGGAATCTGCTCTTTGGAGTCTATAGACATTTATGTATCTTTTAGTAACTCTAAAATTTAAATATCTACTTCAACACTCAGAAATAACATCCTTTCAATACAAAGAACTAGATTATGAAGGACTTCAACGACTGCCCTTACTCATCCAGTTTAGTTACAACTTGATCTTGCTCATGAACACTCAGTCTGGCTAGATTCTCTTTCCATCAGTGTTTCAAAGCTCATATTGCACCTAACTTTTACAACATTCCTTGGGTGATGGCTTCTGTCCAAACCCAGTAGAAATACAACCAGTACACAGTCAATGACTTCGCCTAAGACTCTTAGCACTGTATGGGCATTAAAGCCTCTGAAGAATAACAACGATGCTCCCAGAGAAACTCCCCCTCATACTCCGCTCTCCTGACTCTATGTGTCAGGAGACAGTGAAGACAGGAAAAGCAAGTGTTCCCAGTGCTTCTTTCTCTCCAACAGCTGTCTAGGCTCTGTGCTGGGCAAATTGATTCAGATCTCAGTCACCTCCCTCCCATTTTCCTCAAGAAATCAAAACATTATTTGGAACTAGAAAGACGGCTCAGCAGTTAAGAGCACTGGCTGCTCTTGCAAAAGACCCAGGTTCAAATCCCAGCACCCACATGGCAGACAGCAACCATTTGTGACTCCAGTTCCAGGGGATCCAACACTTTTTTTCTGGCCTCTGGGGGCACTGCATGCATGCAAGCATAACACTCATACATACATGCAGGCATAACATTCATACACATAAAAAATTAAAAAATATTATTTTGTTTTTTTGGTCTTTTTGAGACAGGGTCTCCCTGTAGCCCCAGCTGTCCTCGAACTCATTCTGTAGACCAGGCTGGCCTTGAACTCACAAAGATCCGCCTGCCTCTGCCTCCCGAGTGCTAGGATTAAAGGTGTGCACCACCACGCCCGGCCGATTTATTTTTTAGTCCAGGGCAACTTCATGGAAAAATGAAAGAGATTATATCTCATGATGCACCTAATAAACTAAGAAAAATGTTCTCCTAAAATTTTTCTCATCTCCCTGAAATTTCTCCTCTCTGAATTTCTGTTCCCTCAGATTCTTTTCCTTGCTACCTGTCTGTACTTTCCTACATTCCACCCAGCCTGCTTTCCTGTCCTGAGCAAGTCGTTTCCAAACCTGACTTTACTACAATTCAGAAAATTCCTCAGCACAACACAGCCCTCCTAGAATCATGCCCCTTGTGGCCTTGTTGGTCACCCCTTTACCATCTGTAAAATTATCTCTCTTGACCACATAGGAAAATATTCTAAGATGAGTTCCTATGAACTCACCTGTCTTACTCTGATGATATCAACATCCAAACTGAACTCAAACATCCTTGATACAATCCAACAACTCCACCATCACTCATTCACCCCTGCCTGAAGTTAACAAGGACTGAGAGGAAGGGAGTAGCAACAATTTGGCTTTGCTCCATCAGTAAAAAGAAAGGAGGTCGAATAAGAAAGTGAGGGACAAGCAATTAGATATATAGGTATTTAAACAGTACTAATTGTTATCGTAGGTTACTTTGGTATAGACACAGATGTTTGGATGGTATGTTAATCCATGAATTACATTTTTTTCTGTTGAATATGACAGGGTCTTACTGTGGCTTATAACATCTCCTGACCATTAGAGAGTGTAAGCTTGTGGCATCAGCCATGGGTTATTCCTCCAAGGAGAGAGCCAATAGCCAATTAGATTTGGGATATACAGGCATATGGCTGCCTCTGCTGCACAGTATTTCCAGGCAGGTGAGGTGTAGCTGGTGCTGACGGAGGAGTCTTGCTTGACTCAAGGAGACCCATATTTGCTTTATTGGTATAGTGGCCTTTATTCCTGGACAAACTGTCAGCCCATGAAAGAAAACAGCCAGAATTGACCAGAGTCCAAGACAACAGCTCCAGAGAAAGTAGACTGTTTTGCTTCTCATCCACCTGTGCCCCTTTTCTAAGCCTAGGGAACAATCTGCGGAAGAGGGGGTGTGGTAGAATGTAAGGGCTGTGATTGGGGTGAACGGTGAAACTACAGCAATATAGACTAGACACTCATCTGATCAACTTGATTGAACATACAAGCCCCCCCCCGCTGGATGGGGCTGTGTGGGTTTGGACACAACTGCTTGCAAATTGGTTTTACATGAAGGATGCTTGTACTCATAAATTATCACTTATTGCTAAAAATGGGAAAAACTGAGAGAAAGATGCAGGACAGTTATGGCAGAATGCATGATCTGGGATGGGGTGGGGTGGGATCGGGGGAAGGGAAGGGGAAATATGCCTGAACTGAATTGGAAAATGATGTATGAAATACACAAAGCATCATTAAAAAAAATTGACTACATAAAAAAAAAGAAAGTGAGGGAACAGAAGGCTAAATGATCCTGATGACGAAATCCATTGGAGCATCCCAGGCCTGATATATTTGCCTTCCCTTAAGTCTCAGGTTCCCTACCCTGGAACACTGCAGTACTGGTGGAGAGACCCTGCTGCCCGAGGAGCTTGAGCAGTGGAGAAAACATACAGGCCTTCTGCTTCATGAGATATACGGACAGTCAGAAACGGTAGGTGGACCGGCCCCTTCTGGGCCCCTTGGATAGGCTCAGCAACCAGGCACATCCAGAGAGCTGGTCATGACCCAAGCATGAGCTGAGTCCTCCTGTGTGCATAGCATTGCTCAAAACCAACAAGAAGATCCGGGGACTTGAGGCTAATTTACCCCAAATCAGTCCGTAGAAAGAAAATTCACATGTTGTCGACTCATGGAGAGGCCAATGAGCTGAAAACTGGTGAACAAAGCTTATAAAGAGTTTTGAGGTCATTTTGATATTGTGCCTTGATCATCAGCTCAAGGGAGACCACGAAGGGAGGCAGAACAGAAAAAAATCTCTCCAGCAATATGGAAACTACTGCTGGCAGATCCTGTCAACTCACCATCCCATCTAGGGTGGCGACAGGCAGAGGGAATTGGAAGCTGACCTTGGAAGTTTATACTGAGGTCTTTAGGAGGACAACACACAGGTTTTAATTATGTAATAATAGCAGTGGTTGGGGGGGCAAAGACTTTCTGTGTATGCCACACATATATACATACATGTACGCATGTACACATACACATGTACATGCATACACATACAAGGGAACACTCAATGAGATCCCAGAGTACTGAGGTACCAGGGGGACAGGGAATTTAGAAGATCATGCATGTTGTGAACCTGAAGGTCTTCATTAGTGAGTGTAGTTAGTCATCTTTTGTTCAACTTGTTCACCTTTGATCTCTGTTGACTTGACAGAGCCATTTCCCATGATCCCTCTAGCTGCTAGAGGAGCGTCTGCTATCTCTTAAAATTTTTTTTTAATTTTATTTATTTCTGTATGTGTATGATTGTACTGTCTGCATGCAGGTCTGTGCACCCGTGTCGTGCAATGCCATGGAGGTCACAAGAGGGCGTCGGATTCCCCTGGAACTGGAGTTCTCCTGGAATTGGAGTTTCAGACGGTTCTCAGCCGCCATGTGGGTGCTGGGGATCGAACCCAGGTCCTCTGTAAGAGCAGCCAGTGCTCTTAAATGCTAGGCCATCTCTCCAGCCTGTGTCTGCTATCTCTTTATAAAAATCTGACTATCTTGGATATAACTCACATACTTGTTTGACATTTTTACAAAAAAAAAAAAAAAAAAAAAAGCAAACAAATAAATCAGTGAGTCGGTTTGCTTTCAGGCCTGAACAAATGCTAAGATTCTGGACCTGTTATGGACTGGCTCACAGTTTATATGAGGACAAGAAGGGGTGAGAACAGCATGCCCCCCTGGTGACCCCAGCCCCTTTGCACAGCACATGGTGCTTTCTTCCTCCAAGCACTTCACACTCTTCACCCACTCTTACAACCTTCACACCCCCATAGTGGGAGTGGTGGCATTGCACAAGGGAGAGAGCTTCCACACCCAGAAGATCAGCCTGGATCCAAGTCAGCCCCAGACAGACCTCAGGACCATAGTTCTGTCAGTGAATCTTTCTGGGCATCAGCATCCCCCTTTCTGAATTGGATATGATTATAATGCCACTCTTGATGGATCATGATTGGTTAAATCTATCAAGTTCTAGGCACAATGCCAAGCTCATGGTTCATACTGAAATTACTGTGGTCCCTGGGGGTTTTAGGTAGACAGACACCAGGAGTGCAGGTGTGACTGCGGCAGTCTCTATTTGGGGATTCTTAGTATTCACTGAACAGACAATGATAGAACAGCTGAAATGCTTGTGAACTTGAACTGCACAGAACTGTGTGGAGAAAATACCACAGAAAAAAATGCTCTAGCCGGGCGTGGTGGCACACGCCTTTAATCCTAGTACTTGGGAGGCAGAGGCAGGTGGATCTCTGTGAGTTCAAGGCCAGCCTGGTCTACAGAGTGAGCTCCAGGCCAGCTGGGACTAAAGGGAGACCCTGTCTCAAAAATACCAAAAAAAAAATGCTCAATGGTCACTTCTGGGGGTCTGAGTAATATCTAGTAATAATCATTTACTGAATTCTCAGTGTGTGCTTCACAGTGACTAAAGAGTTTCCCTGTAAATCCTGTGGTGGGGGGGGGTGCCTGTTCTCACTTACAGCCCATCGCTTAAGAAACTGAGCAAGAGGATCACAAGCTCAAGGCCCGCCTAGGCTACACACCTGCCCCTGACACAGTCGAGAGTCCCTTGTCTCGAGCACCAAGAAAAAAATGAGGAGGGTCTTCCCATATATGTTGAAGCACAATGAGAAACAAGTGCCACCGTTACTCCTTTTCACAGAAAAGGATACAGAAGTACTTACTGCACACAATAACTGTGTGGTGGTCTGTCTGGCTGTAAAGCACTCAAAATAGAAAGAAGGGAAGGACTACAAAACAGGAAAGTTCATTGGGAAAACAAGTGGGGTCAGGGGTTCCTAACCAGAAAAATGACAAACCACCTGAACCATTGTGCCAAGGAGCTGAGGCAGATCTCCTGTCACCGACCAGGAGGACACGGATGTTCAGTGGACTCCGAGCCTTCCTCTGGCAAGCTGACTCATGCCTGGCATATGATGGGCACCCCACCTGATGTGCCACAGCCACTAACCTTCTCTGTTTCTTTTTCCCCTCAGTCACTGGATTCTGTCAACCCCAAGGGTAGTACAGACAGCCTATGCAAGGAATAAAATGTGTCCACTGAATAGACTTGGGTCAGTGCCTTGAGCCTAGAATCTCATTCTTCTGGCTTCCCCTCAAGCCTTTTGTATAATAACAAATGGTCTCTGTAACTGGTGTGCGTATGGTTCTGACTGCTTTGGCCAACCTCAATCTTCTTTTATGTACAGGGAATAAGCTGTGCCGTCCATCGGGGAATGAAGCTTAAGCTGGGATCCATGGGGAAGGCTGTCTTACCCTTCGACATCCAGGTCTGTCCTAAGAGCACTGATGGGAAGCACCTTCGAGTTCAGCTGGGGTTGGAGCTTCCTGTGACAGTGGGGGCAGAACCAGCCGCCCTTCCCTGCCCTGGCCAGCCTACTCCTCTCCTTCTATTTTTCCCCAAACTTTCTGTGGAGATTACAGATGAAAACTACATTATCGTGGGTATGAGTACAACTTGCTTGGCAGAGAGATCCATCACACATGATGGATAAGAAAGAATAATACCTGCAGGTGATGTTGTTTATCAGTTTGAAGACATACTGGTGATGTCTACATTCTCATGAAACAAATAGACCCATGTCTTGGGCTCCACATTAGCTGATTTAAAAGACTTTTGACAGTTTTATTCTGTTGTGTGACAATTCCTCCATCAGTCTCCCCATTTATCTTCATTAGCATCCCATGATGAACCATGCAGTGTTTGGGTGGTGTGGAGGGCTGGGAGAGTCCTTCACTGTGAGATTCACAGGTGGCTTCTTGCTCCAGATCATCGATGAGAAGGGCAACATCCTCCCACCCAACACTGAAGGCTACATTGGCATCAGGATCAAGCCCATCAGGCCCCTTGGACTCTTCTCGGGCTACGAGGTAATGGCATCCTATTCCCACCCGACCCCGGCCTCAAGACTTCCTGCAGGGAGCTATACACCCTGAGCTTTCTTCAGGGTCCTCATCTTTCCTTTTTCTTTCTTCTTTTTTTTTCTTTTTCTTTTCTTTTTGTTTTGAGACAGGGTCTCCCTGTAGCCCCAGGTGGCCTGCAATTCACTAGGTAGATCAGGCTGGCCTCGATCTCATGGAGATCTGCCTGCCTCTGCCTCCCAAATGCTGAGATTAAAGGAGTGTGCCTCCAGGTCGTCTTCTTTACACCACCTTGATGAAGCATGTATTAATTATACCTTAAGTCAGTGCCTTCCTACACAGCTCTCTGTCCTAACCCACTTGAGATTGAAGAGCTGATTGATACGGTAGAAAGAGAATTGGCCTCAGAATCACCAGACTGAGATTTCAGTAGCTCCTGCAGTTAGTTGGCTGAATTAAAATAACACCACCACCCCACCTACCAGCAACAGGATGTGAACGTATCACTGAGCCTCCAGTAAGCTCTCTTACCTTATCTGCGGAGGGGAAAAAAAACCCTGAGGATTGGAAGTATTTCACGTCTTACCCATGTCAGCTGAACAGCAGATCTAGAATCCAAGTCTTCTAGGTATCAAAGCCTAAACGATAAATGGAGCGACTGCAGAAAACTGGGCTGCCTATGAGAAAAGCTGCTGAGATTCCCTGTCACACAAACTGCAGCCATCCTGGCTAGTAATATCCCAAAGGGGAAATTCTTAACATCCAAGATTGACCAGGGAAGGGTGCCCAGACCCTGAAACTGATCTCAGACTCCATAGCCTCTCTCCAAACATACTTCACTAGAAGGTCTCCTGGTGTCATGACTGTCCTCATGCTATGGTCTCACTCGGGAGGCACTGCCTGCCTCAAGCAATTCCAATAGGTAGCTTTGAGAGTCACAGAGACACACACACATCCATAATCCCCAAATATATATACACATATATAATGTACCTTACAGTGTGCAGTATATACCCATACATGTATATGTGAGTATATACTTATGTATACACATATATACATATTTATTTCATGCTCCTCAATGAGACCTATTTTGTTGTTGTTGTTTATTTCTTTTGAGGTTAGATATAATATAAAATTTAATCTTTCCACCATTTTTAAATGTGCACATCAGGGGCATGAGGTGAGTGAATGCGTGGTACTGTGAAGCCAGCAGCAGCAGCCACTCCAAAAATCCACGTCCTAAACAGACACCGTCCCCACTGAACAGTGATGTCTGTCTTCCCGCACCCCGCACTGCTTTACTCGTCCCCACTGAACAGTGATGTCTGTCTTCCCGCACCCTGCACTGCTTTACTCGTCCCCACTGAACAATGATGTCTGTCTTCCTGCACCCAGCACTGCTTTACTTTTGATCTTTATGAATCTGCCTATTTCAGATAATTGATATGAGATCCTGTGACGTAACTTGTTTCACTTCCATCTGGAAGTCTTCCTGCTGTTATTCCTTTGAATAAGCTCTCTTTGGAAGCTCTTCAGTGCATCTTTGGCTTCAGGATGGCCCACAAGTCCCATAGACTCTTTATTTTTCTATGTTCTCTTTTTTCTCCTAGGACTTGTTTTTTTTTTTTTTCACGTGCTGCATTTTTTAGTTCCCTGGCTCTTTCTGCATGTTTTAATATGCTGTTAAATCATCTACTGATTTTTTAATTCAGTTATTTTTCCAGAATTTCCAGTAATTTTTAACCATTTATTTTCTCTTGAAATTCTCACGTTGTCTATACATCATTTTCCTGAGTTGTTTTTTTAAATTCTTTCCCCGTTGCTCCTTGGTTAGTTCGTTGAGCATATTTAACATAATCATGCCAGAGAAGATAATGGTGACTGATAGAGGGACAGGGAGTTTGTACAACGGGACCAAAATACAGTTAGGAGGAATGAATTCCAGTGTTCTACACAGCAGTGTGGCTAGGGTTTATAGTAATTTCATATAGGGGTGTGTGTGTGTGTGTGTGTGTGTGTGTGTGTGTCTTTTTGAGACAGGGTCTCCCTGCAGCCCCAGCTGGCCTGGAACTCACTATGTCAACTAGGCTGGCCTTGAACTCACAGAGATCTACCTGCCTCTGACTCCTGAGTGCTAGGATTAAAGGTGTGCTAACTTCTGGCTAACTTCTTATATACTTTATAAAGACCCAGACAACAGGGGCTAGAGAGATGGTTCAGCACTTAAGAGTACTGGCTGCTCTTGAATCGGACCTGAGTTTGATTCCCAGAACCCACATAGCAGCTAACAACTGTCCATAACTCTAGTTCCAGTTCCAACACCCTCTCTGACTTCCATGGGCATTGCATGACACAGGTGCACTTACATACCTTCAGGCAATACACTCATACACATAAAATAAAAGTAATAAAATGTTACTGAAAGAAAGACTTAAAAGAGAGAGTTCAAAATTTCCTAAAACAAAGAAATGAAAAATATTTCAGGATATGGAAATCTAATTACCCTGATTTGATCTTTACCCATATGTGTGTATGTGTGTGTGTGTGTATACCTTGTACTCCACAAATATGTTCAATAAGTATATGTCAATGAAGAATAGATCAGTTGCTGCTAAAGGGCTACAGCTAGTGAGATGAGAAAGTAGGGAGCAGGAAGGTGATTTTATTAGCTGCTTTTCTATTACTGAGATAAAACATCATAACCAAGGCAACTTATAGAAGGAAGAGTTTATTCAGCTTAAGACTCCAGAGGGGTTAGAGTCCCATAACGGCCCAGGAGACATGGTGGCAGAGCTGGTCAGAGCACAGAGCCTAGCAGTCACACCTTCAAGCAGGCACTGAAAGCAGAGCACAACTGGAAATCGGGGAAGGCTTAAGAACTCTCAAACCTAGCCGGGCGTGGTGGCGCACACCTTTAATCCTAGCACTTGGGAGGCAGAGGCAGGCGGATCTTTGTGAGTTCAAGGCCAGCCTGGTCTACAGAGTGAGTTCCAGGACAGCTGGGGCTACAGGGAGACCCTGTATCGAAAAGACCAAAAAAAAAAGAACTCTCAAACCCACCCCCAGTGATGTGCTTCCTCCAGCCTGGCCACAGCTCCCAAGGGTTCCATGACTCCCCAAACAGCAAGCGCCACAACTGGAGACCAAATGTCCAAATGCTTGAGCCTATGGGGGACATTGTCATTGAGACCACCACAATGACTGTACTCATAAAAGAGGCCAGACAGTGGGAGTGCTGTAAATGTGGACTGCTAAGATGGGAACAGGAATCTACACAGGTGATCCTATTGCACAAGACAATACACACACACACACACACACACACACACACACACACAAGTAAACCAGAGGAAATCAAGGAATGATATCAATGTCTATATCCTGATTGGAATATTGAGCCATAGTAGATAAAGGGCACATAGGATTTTTCGTATTATTTCTTTAAAACTGCATACAACTCTACAATTACATTAAATGAAAGTTTACTTTATAAAACACCTGACCCATGGGCTCCCTGTGAGGCTCCAAAGAGATAGTGAGATAGCACTTTGGGAAGAAAATTCATTCGTGGCTGTTAACTGATTCTTCTCATCCCCAGCACTGGAGATGCTGAGCTTATAGAAGACAATAAAATGAACAGGGTTCTCACTGGAGTGGAAATTTATTCTGGTGAAGAGTCACACAAAAGTCAGTTGCTATTTTTTTTTCATGAACATTAGCTGAATCACATCCATCAGTGGGGCAGCAGCACACATCACTGACTTCCAAGAGATGATAATAGACTCAGGGATTGAAAAGCTTCTCTCCCTGCCCAGTGGAGCCAGAGGCAGAGTTCAAGCCCAGATCTGAATCCAAGCGTTTAATCTCATCATCTCTAAACTCACTATAGTCAACAAAGGCCCTCTGTTCTCTTTACAGAACAACCCAGAGAAGACAGCTGAAGTGGAATGTGGGGACTTTTACAACAGTGGAGACAGAGCAACTGTTGATGAAGAGGGCTACTTCTGGTTTTTAGGGAGGAGTGATGACATCATCAATTCGTCTGGGTAAATGTGGCTAACCCTGGGCTGGCCCTTGGCACCCTCATATGCCTCATGGTATCTTCCATGCCCGACATTCCTCTATTCCCTGGTGATGGGACCCTCAGGCTGACTGAAAAGAGTCATGTCTAGGGAACCCTAACTGCTGGTACCAAGACACCTCCACCACCCCAGCACTGAAAGAACTAATTTAAATGAAGTTCAAAGAGAATAAAACATTACACAATTAAAGGGGATCCAAGAGTGTGGTGACATAGACCTATAATCCCAGGTAATCAGGAGGCTGAGGCAGAAGGATTCCCAGTCCAGGGCCTGTCTGGGCAACAGAGCCAGTCCAAGGCCAGCCAGGGCTACTTAGACCCTATCTATCTCAATATAGTAAGAAAAAAAGAGCTGGGGACATACCTCAGTGTTAGAGGGCTTTTCTAGCATGCTTGAAGGCCTCAGATTCAATCCTCAGAATGGGTTGGGACACAGTACAGAGATGGGAGAGGAGGGGAGGGGAGAGGAAGGGAAAGAGGAAGGGAGGAGGGAGAGAAAGTTAAAGCCAAACTATGAGCTAAAATAAAATAAATTACTGGCATGCTGATACAAGAGGACCCAGTATTTGTAAGGGAGTTTGAGGATCCTGAGAGCTTTGGTCTGAGGGAATTGCTTTGGCCAAGTGCCCAGAGCTCTGCAAAGCATTCTGCAACCTCCTTCACTTCACCGGAAGTCACCTTACCAGAAGCGAGTCGAACTCAAGAACACCCGAGTCACCATTTTTAAAAATGCCCCTGTCTTCACATTTGGGGCCCAAAACACTGGTCTCCAGTCTCTGGCTCCCTTTTACCTCCAATCTCTTTGTCAAGGGGCCACGTAACCCGTAAGGTACAAGATATGACTTAATTCACTGCATCTGCAAAGAGCAATTAATTCTGCAGGTACCGCATAGGACCAACGGAGGTGGAGAACGCCTTGGCGGAGCACCCCGCGGTGGCTGAGTCAGCTGTGGTGAGCAGCCCGGACCCCGACCGAGGAGAGGTAAGAAGACACTGAGGCCTCTTGTCTGCAGGGATGATAGGAGTGGAGACACTTGCAAAGCCTTACCACAGCCTGGAGTGGAACTAGGGCAGTTGGCGTGAGTGCACTTACAGAATATTGTCACCAGGGGGCACTGTAGCCCCATCGGTGATTCAATGCTAGGTGAAGGGAAGGCTGCAATAGCTATTTTTGTGTGTCAAAAAACCCAGCAACTTGAGGCTGCGGATGTGGCTTGGGTGGCGGAGTGCAAAAAATGAATAAATAAGTAAAATAAAACCCAGTTCTCTTAAGTGCTGAACTACATCACATCCACAGGCAAAAGCAGAGAGAAAATGAATGTATGCACATTCAGTACTCAGTTCCCTCCACTCTTAGACAGTCCAGGGCCCGGAAGAGTGCCACGCCCTTTCAGGGTGAGTCTTCGCCCATCAATTAATGCAATGAAGACAATCCCCCACAGACATTGTTCCCCAGGTGGTTCTAGGTTGTGTCAAATTAACAATTAAAACTAACCAGCACAATCTAGTGGAATTATTGAGCAGTGAATGAGATGATAACTGTCTCAAAACAATAAGATAGTGATGGCTCTGGCCAACACATACACACACACACACACACACACACACACATACACACACACATACACACACACACACACACACACACACACACACCAATGTAAGCCCCAGAGTGTATATTCATTGATTCAGTCATGTCTGTTGAACCCAGGTACAAGGACTTGTGCAAGTAAATAGGAATATAATTAATGATACAAACATACAGTAATAATTATCACAATAGTGCTAATAGCAATTGTTGTTATAAGTATTACAATTACTATTGCCCACTGGTTCCAGGCATAGCACTGAACATGCTGATAATCATGGTGATGCTATTCATCAAAAATCTAAGTAGGCCATATGTTTTATACACACTGTATTCTCATAGAATCTTTGCAACAACCCTGTGAGGAATGAACCTTTATTGTCACCATTTCACAGAACAGGAAACTGAGGTCAAGCAAGGTCAGATTCTTTTCAAGGCATCCAGTGGAAATCAGGAGAGCATGGGTTTGAACCTGATCATCTCCTTTTCCAAAGCCCCGTGATTTGATCACCATGGTCTCAAGCACCAACAAGAACCTATGGTGTTTTCTATGCCTGTAACAAACATTTAGTCACGAAGTTCTGTGGGTAACAGGTGGCACTCACCTGAGCCACCACTCCCATTTTTCAGGTTGTGAAGGCATTTATTGTCCTGACCCCCAAGTTCCAGTCCCATGATCAGAACCAACTTACCAAAGAGCTACAGCAGCACGTAAAGTCGATAACAGCACCGTACAAGTACCCCCGGAAGGTAAGCGAGGCCTGATGGAGAGCTTGGGGGGCATCGGAAGTTCCCACCATTCTGTGGCCCCACATCTCACAGGGTAACTCTGAAGGGGGAAGTTTAGGTAGTGAACAGGATTTTTTTTTCTTCTGGAAAAGAGGCAGTTTTGAATACAAGTGGGATGAACCATGCTCATCAAAATGGGAACCTCTACTCTCTAACAGAAAACCACAAAGAACCCACTGATTCTTTTTATTTTTTTAATGTATTCATTATTTTTACATTTATGTATGTATGCCTGCATGAGTTTACATATATCACATAAGTGCAGGTACCCCCAAAAGCCAGGAGAGGGTATTGGATCCCCTGGAGCTTGAGTTACAGGCAGTCGTGAGCTGCCTGATACGGGTGCTGGGAACCAAATTCCGGTACTTTGCAGGAGCAGCAGGTGCTTTTAACTTGAGCCATCTTTCCAGCCCCACCAGTGAGGTGTTTTCACCTAAAGAAAAACATTAGAAAGGTTCCCAAAGATATTTTAAAATGTTATTCATTCTCCTGTAAATTTTTAAAAAGAAGAGAAATTAAAATCAGTACTTTTCAACTTTTAAAACATGATTCACAGTAAGAAATACACCTGATTTTGCAGCTTTGGTCACCTGCACACACCTAAAATTAGCAAAACGATTTATTTTTCTCATGTGCAATACATTCTGAGATGCTTATTCTATTGCACTTGTTTGAAATGCCACATGAAACATACAAAAATGCTCAATAATTAATGAAATTATTTAGTCACAAAATTGAAGATTGTCCTGTAATTTAAACTGTGGTATAGATTTTTCTAATTTATCTTATTTTGTGTTATTTTGTCATTTCATTTTTATTTTATATCATTTTATTTTATCTTATATCATGCCATTTGTTAATTTTACTTTTTGAGACAGGTTCTCACTATCAGCCAGGCGAGTCTAGAACTCACTATGTAGACAGACTAGCCTCAAACACAAAATCCTCCTGCCAGAATGATAATTATGTATCATCATGTCCAGCTGCAGAGTTTTCTATTTTGGAAATAAATATGTAAATATATATGTAAGAAAAAAAAGACGAATCAGGAAGAACTATGCCCAGTAAGTGCACAGGAATACATGTGTTGAAAACTCACTCTTTTTCTCCTGTATAGTACTTTCCTGCACTCCCTTAATGTCACTTAATATGCACGTGTGAAGCTGAAAGGGTTATACATATTGTGTACTTACCGTGTGTTCCAGACTCTGGCCTAATGCACTCTGTTACTCAGTTCTACTGCCCCAAGAGCAGGCAAGCACCTGTTTTATAGATATAAAAATGAGGCTCACAGTCTCTAGTTGCCTGAGGTTGTAGTGAAGAAGAGGCCAAGCTGGAGCTTGAAAACATTCAAATCAGGCTTTGATAGTAGGCAAAGCCATCTTGCAGAGTTAGATGTCACTGTATGCAACTCCATGCCCCAAACAGCAAAGTTTAGAGCAGTGACGATCTCTTGCTCATGTCCGCTGTGGATCTTCCACGACCTCTGTCCCACATCCCCTCATCTTAGGATGGGGTACACCACAGAGACACCTGCCTTGTGTTATAAGACATGGAAAAGACGGGGCCCAGTGTTAATGGTTCCAAACTCTTCTGCCTATAGAAGACACATTCCACTTCTCATGTTTCATAAGTCAAAGCAAGTCACATGACTACACCCTCCTTCAGGGAATCCAGAGAGCCTACAACACTTGGTGGAGCCCCCTGAGGTCACCACTGGGTGTCAGCCTTTATGGGGGTAAACAGGGAGTGGGAAACTGGAAGGAAGTCACAGCAGCCCCAAGTCAGAATGGATTTGCTCTCTCCTCTATTAGATAGAGTTTATTCCAGAATTGCCTAAAACCATCACCGGCAAAATCAAAAGGAAGGAACTTCGGAAAAAGGAGTTTGGTCAGATATAACCAGCAATCAACCCAGAACCGACTCTGTGGACCTGTGACAAACCCCAGGCTGGCTCAGTTTCCCTCTTGTGGTAGAGTGAGAATGGTGTGGGGGAGAGTAAGTAGGGCTAGAAGGAACAACCAATACCCCAAATTTTTGTTCTTCCAAACTTAGTTACTACCCATTCTGGAAGTCCTCTGTTCTTTAGGTGGCCTATGTGAATGACTAGGGGAAGGTCGTGGGTAATTAAATACTGACATAATGGCCTGGTGTGGTGGTGCATGCCTTTAATCCCAGCACTCAGGAGCCAGCGGGAGGTGGATCTCTGTGAGTTCAAAGCCAGCCTGGTCTACATAGTGAATTCCAGGCCAGCCGGGGCTATATAGTTTTATAAGACTATAAGGCTATAGTTTTATAAGACCTTGTCTAATAAACAAATACTGACATGAACAGTTCCCTGTGTGGTCCACTCATTCTGTGAATGAACTTTTGCTAAACGCCTTTCTTCTATCCTCCCTAGTCCCCCATGTAAAATACCCCAGGGTCAGATTCTGCCTTTTCACACCAGCTTCAGGAGAAGCCCCAAGCGTCCATCCAATCTGCAGAACACTGAGGTACAGAAAGGAGACTGGGGCTCCAGGCATCTATCTGTCCACACTGGGCTCTTTCCCTTTGGCCTGCGAAGCTAGAGTGAGAACAGAATGTGACCCTTGGAAGTAGCTGCTGCTTGAGAGAGCAGTGACCCCATGTGTAAGGATTAAACACACAGGTCAAGTGCACAAATAGGACAGAGTTCATCTGGGCACTCACGGGTCAAACATCCCTAGGCTTGGGCAGTAGGGACTGTCCAGAGACTGGTGGTGCTAATGTGGCCCTGCCTGGATGAAGCCCTGTGGAGTCTCTGAAAGATGAGCCTTGGAGGTCAGCGCGTGTGAATAAGGAAGGGTATAGGCCGAGAAAGCTCAAAGCACATTTTCTAAGTTCTCATCTGCAGGGAGGACTCAGGGCCAGTCAGAGGCTCCTTGACAACTCCAGTGTAACATAGCTGAACCAAGAGGGAGAAATCACAGGTTTTGTGCAGTGTTTATTCACATTGGCTGCTAAACAGTCCTCAGACCTCAGCAGGAAGAGGCAGAGCACCAGCCACCTAAGCAGCTCCGTGTCCTGGGCCCTCTTAAGATGCCTCAGCATCAAAAGGAGGTTAGGCCACGGCCTGGGCAGGAGGGGATGTGGCTGGAGGCAAGGATGGGATTGGAAATAGGGGCAGGGTCAAGGTTGGGAAAGGAGAGGAAGGACAGCGGTGTGGCAGCTGGGTGGTACAGGACTCCTGGGAGGAGAACAAGGGGTACAGAGAAAGCTCCAGTGTCATGCCAAGTCTAGACTGTCAGCATCATGTCAGACAAAAGTCAAAAGTAAAATGGGGAGCAGAGAGATCAGTGGTGCAAGGACTGTCAGAAGGGAGCCCTGACCCTCTAGCAGCAAACGATTGCTCCATATTCCTGCTGCCTCCTCCTCCTCCTCCCTCCTCCCCTCCCTCCTCCTCCCTCCTCCTGCTCCTCCTCCTGCTCCTCCTCCTGCTCCTCCTCCTCCTCCTCCTGCTCCTCCTCCTCCTCCCCTCCCTCCTCCTCCCTCCTCCTGCTCCTCCTCCTGCTCCTCCTCCTCCTCCTCCCTCCTCCTCCTCCTCCTGCTCCTCCTCCTCCCTCCTCCTCCTTGCTCCTCCTCCTTCCCTCCCTTTCCTCTCCTCCTGCTTCCCTCTCCTCCCTCCTCCTGCTCCCTCCTTCTCCTCCTCCCTCCTCTCCACTCCCTACCTCCTCTCTCCTCCTCCTCCTCCTCCCTCCCCTCCCTCCCCTCTCCTCCTGCTCCTCTCCTTCCTCCTCCTTCCTGCTCCTGCTCCTCCTTCTCTGCTCCTCCTCTCTGCTCCTCCTTCTCTCCTCCCTCCTCCTCTCCTCCTCCTTCCTTTCCTGCTCCTCTCTCCTGTCACTCCTCTGCTCCTCCTCTGCTCCTCCTCTGCTCCTCTCCTGTCTCCTACCTCCTCCTCCTCCTCCTGGTCCTCCTCCTTGCTCCTCCTCCTGCTCCTCCCCTCCTCCCTCCTCTCCTCCTCCTGCTCCTCTCCTGTCCTTCCTCCTGCTCCTCCTCCTGTTCGCTCCTCCTGCTCCTCGCTCCTGCTCCCTGCTCCTCTCACTGCTCCTCCTCCTCGCTTCCTGCTCTCCCTCCTCCTGCTCCTCCTCCATGCTCCTCCTGCTCCTCCTCCTGCCTCTCCTGCTCCTCCCTCCTCCTCCTCCCTCCTCCTGCTCCCTCCTGCTCCTCCTCCTGCTCCTCCCTCCTCCCTCCTCCTCCTCCTCCTGCTCCTCCTCCTGCTCCTCCTCCCCTTCCTCCTGCTCCTCCTCCTGCTCCTCCTCCTGCTCCTCTCTCCTCCTCCTCTCCTCCTCCTCTGCTCCTCCTCCTGCCCTCCTCCGCTCCTCCTCCTGCTCTCCTCCCTGCTCCTCCTCCTCTCCTCTCTGCTCCTCCTCCTCTCCCTTCCTCCTCCTCTCCTCCTCTCCTCCTCCTCTGCTCCCTCCTCCTCCTCCCATGCCTCCTCCTCTCCTCTCCTCCTCCCTCCTCCTCCTGCCTCCTCCTCCTCCCTCCTCCTCCTCCTGCCTCCTCTCTCCCTCCTCGCTCCTCCCTCCTGCTCCTCCTCCCCTCCCTCCTTCCTCCTCCTCTCCTCCCCTCCCTCCTCCTGCTCCTCCTCCTCCTCCTCCTCCTTCCTCCTCCTGCTCCTCCTCCCCCTCCTCCTCCGCTTCCTTCCTTCCTCCCTCCTCTGCTCCCTCCTCCTGCTCCTCCTCCTTGCTCCTCCTCCTCCTCCCTCCTCCTCCTCCTCCTGCCCTCTCCTCTCCTGCTCCTCCCTCCTTGCTCCTCCTCCTCGCTCCTCTCCTCCTCTCCGCTCCTCCTCCTGCTCCTCCTCCTGCCTCCTCCCCTGTCCCTCCTCCTCCCCTGCCTTCGCTCCTCTCGCTCCTCCTCCTCCATTCCTCCTCGTCCTCCCCTGCTCCTCTCCGCTCCTCCTTCCTCCTCTCCTTCCCTCCTCCTCCTCCTCCTGCTCCTCCTCCTGCTTCCTCTTCCTGCCCTCCTCCTGTCGCCTCCTCCCTGTCTCCTCCCTCCTCTCCCTCCTTCCTCCTCTGTCCTCCCCTCCTCCTCCCTCTCCTGCTCCTCTCCTGCTCCTCCTCCTGCCTCCTCCTCCTCCTCCCTCCTTCTCCTCCTCCTGTCTCCTCCTCTGCTCCTCCTCCCCCTCCCCCTCCTCCCTCGCTCCTCTTCCTCCTCTCCTGCTCCTCCTCTCCTCCTCTCCTCCATGCTCCCTCCTGCTCCTCTCCTGCTCCTCCTCCTCCCCTGCTTTCTCCTCCTCCTCCTGCTCTTTCCCTTCCCTGCCTTCCTCCTGCTTTCCCCCTTCTCCTCCTTCCCTTTCTCCCTCCTCCTCCCTCCTCCTGGCTCCTCCTCCTCCTTTCCCTCCTGCTTCCTCCTCCCTGATTCACTCCCCTGCTCCCTCCTCCTTCCTTCCTGCTCTTCTGCCCTGCTCTTCCTCCTTCTCTCCTCCTCTCCCCTCACTCCTCCTCCTCCTGCTCTCCTCCTCCCCTGCGCTCTCCTTCTCCTCCTCCTCTCTCTTCCCCTCTCTCTCCCTCCTCCCTCCTGCGCCTCCTCCCTCCTCCTCCTCCTCCCCCTCTACCTTCCCCGTCCTCCCTGTCCTCCTCCTCCTCCCTCCTCCTCCTCCTGCTCCTCCTCCTCCTCCTGCTCCTCCTCCTCCTGCTCCTCCTCCTCCTGCTCCTCCTCCTCCTCCTGCTCTTCCTCCTTCTCCTCCTCCTTCTCCCTCCTCCTCCCTCCTCCCTCCTCCTGCTCCTCCTCCTGCTCCTCCTCCTGCTGCCTTAGCAACGTGAGTGCTTTGTATTAGTATCTCTTCATCCGACTCTGCTCTCACTAGCAGTACACAGCATTGAATACTTAGGCACCAAAGGGCCTTATTCCTGTTAGAGCCCCCATCTCAAAGAAAGGGGCTCTCTGGAAGCTTCCCACAGCTGGGCCATAGCTGGACCATGTGCCTGGTCCTTTCCATCCCAGGTTCTCTGAACCCTGCTCTGGGAAGCTCTTTCCTCCTGAACTTCCAAGGCTTGTCATGGTCTGTCTAACAACAAAACAAATAAAGCCAATAATGATCGAACTGCAAGGAAAATCCAATATACATGCATGTGATTTCACATGTCTCTCCCATTAGTGGGTATAAAAAGCAGACATCAGTAAAATGCAGGTGTTGTTTGTTTTTTTGGTTTTGTTTTGAGGTTTTTTTATTTTTTTTTTTGAGACAGGGTCTCCCTGTAGCCCCAGCTGTTGTCCTGGAACACCCTCTGTAGACCAGGCTGGCCTTGAACTCACGAAGACCCGCCTGCCTCTGCCTCCTGAGTGCTAGGGTTAAAGGCATGTGCTACCATACCCGGCCAGGTTTTTAATAGCAAACTATCTGAATCACATCCACCTGTCTAATTATGTTTCTATCTGTATAACAGCTCTAAGACTAAGCCCTTAAACAGAATGCTAAATCTTGGCAAAAATTAGGTCCTTGAGTATTCTTTTTTTTTATCTTTTTTTTGTTTGTTTATTTTTAAGGGATTCTACAATATAATAACACAGTTGTTTTCAGATAACATTGATGTTACTCAGTTTGCGGTACAATTAGGTAATTGGTGCATTTTGCAAGTATCTATGTCCAAATTTTGAACAACCCAGGGTTCCCATAGTCCAGTTGGAGAAGCTTGTATGCACAGGCATGTTGATCAATTAGGGGTCCAGACTATATTGCTGTAGTCTCATGATTCACCCCTATCTCTCCGCAGCCCTTACATTCTACCATGCCTCCTCTTCCGCAGTTTGTTCTCTGGGCTTTGGAAAAGGGGCACAAGTGGGTGAGAAGAAAACAGTCTACTTTCTTCGGAGTTGTCATTTTGGACTCTAGTCTGTTCAGGTTGTTTCCCTTCATGGGTTGACAGCTTATCCAGTGATACCTTTTCAGTATTCTTATTCATGTGACCCAGGTCACTCCTGACAGCATATTTAGGATATGGACTTTGCTTTTGAATAAAATTTCCTTGCTACCTTGTGAAAAAAATTAATCCCATTTACTTTGGGAATAAGGTAAATCTCAATGTCTTTCAAAGGAATGCAGTTACACAGCATGTTTCTGAGAAAGCAACTGTGTTAGAGGTTAATGGTAAATACCTTACTAGAGTGTCATACAATTAGAGACTCATAAAATACCCTGTTGAGAAAAATATGAAGATAGAAAAATACAAAAGAGAGATTGCATTTTAACTGAATGCTACAGTAAACCATTTCTCTGTGTTCCAACATAATGGGGCTTAGATGTTCCCTGGGACTTCTCAGTTAGAGGGAAGAGTGCTGTGTCCTGCCTGAGCCCGGGGTGCTTGGCCCAGGCAGCTTCCCCCAGGAACAGAGGTCTTTGAAGCCTCAAAGTTTGTGTTAAATATTTGTGCAAGCTCTGCATTCTGGTCCCCATTATATCAGCGTGTTTTAGAACAAAATAAAAAGCTATTTCCTAATCATATAGGAAACTTGGTGCCATTCGATAAAGAAAAAGAAAGCATGCATTAAAAAAATTTGTATCCCAACCCAGGTGTGGTGGTGCACGCCTTTAATCCTAGCACTCAGGAGGCAGAGGCAGGTGGATCTTTGTGAGTTCAAGGCCACCCTGGTCTACAGAATGAGTTCCAGGACAGCTGGGGCTACAGGGAGACCCTGCCTCAATAAGACAAAAAAAAAAAAAATTTGTATCCCTTCTGCCCTCCAGGGTAGTCAAATACTTGTTCAACAAATACAGTAAGTGCCTACTATGTGTTGGCCATGGTTCATGCTCTTGGGGGTTGCTGTGGTTTGAACATGAGTGCTGTCTCCAAAAGTCCATATATGACACTACTGGGAGGTGCTATTGGCTCTCAAGAGGTAAGTCCTTCTAGGAAATCCTGGAGTCATTTGGACCTCAAAAGGCACTGCTCGATCTGGCCCCTCCCCTCCCTGTTGCCTGACCTGTGATGTGACAACTGCCTCCTGTCATCAGCTCCCCTCATCCTACCTTGACCTTGAACCCCCAGTACTAGGTGCATTCAATGTCACATAGCTAGTGTTGGTTGAGACCCAATCTTCCCATCTGTTGCAGCGTGGTGTGTTGATAGGGTTGCTCAGCACTGGACAGAACAGCTTGAAGACCATTCATGACAGAATGAGTTCTTCTAGACCTCTGATGTGAGCTACGGCTCAGCCGGATCCACGGACGAATTCCAAAATTATATGAGGCTTCAGGAAAAGCTTCTGGAATACTGCAGTGTTGTGACTGAAAGGCTTTCTGGAGCTGCCGACTCTCATGCACATGAAAACTCTTTTTGAGAAGTGTTAAATAATCTTTACTTTATATTATCCATAAGCCACACTAAAATGTCTTTCAGTAGTAAAAGGCAGCCTCTTTTGATACAGGAAATTCTAATGAAATTGGCAGAGTTGAGAACAATGCAGACAATCCCTCCTTTGTCTTTCCCGCTGCCTACAATAGGCCAATAAACACAAATTGAAGCACAGGTGAAACTTGCTTCGTTCTGAGCCAGCAAAGAGAATTGTTCCTATCATATAACCAGATGTGTAAGTCTAAGTATAAAAGCAATCTTCAGTCGGATGTGGTGATGCATGCCTTTAATTCCAGCACTTGGGAAGTAGAGGCAGGTGGATCTCTGTGAGTTCAAGGCCAGCCTGGTCTACAGAGTGAGTTCCAGGCCAGCTAGGGTTACAGGGAGACCCTGTCTCAAAAAAAAAAAAAAAACAAA
>VZQC01008130.1:1177601-1283403 GCA_009823505.1 Rhizomys pruinosus
GGCAATCTTCCAGGAATTTTGAGATGCGTTCCCCTCCTTTAGAAAAGTTGAGAGATTTGAGATCGCTGAGCCCAGTGCATGTGCCCCCCCTCCCCCGCCAACTGAGATTAGAAGAAGCAGCTGAGGAGGCAGCAAAGCAAGCCTTCAACACAGTACAGAGGCATTTAGGACTCACATTGGAATACAGGCCAAGGAGAAGCCCATATGCCAGGACACGACAGAGGAACTACACTGGACAAGGGGCAGGATACCCGAACTTTCCCAGCTCGAAAGCTTTACCAACCCTATGGAAGACTCCTGCAGTGGGATCCCACCAGGGATGCCCCAGGACACACCCGACATCAACACAACACAATTGGGAACATATTTAAAGAACACACTCTCCCAAAGACTCTAAAAGAACAACTTAAAGAACTAAAAAGGAATGACAGACTCAAAGATAGGATGAGAGAGAGAGAATGACAGCTCCAGAAGGTAAAGTAGAAACACTGTAAAAGATCCATGGCTGAAAAAATAAAAAGAAAAAACCAACCACCAAAAAGAAAAAAGAGCAAAAAAAAAAATTAGAAGGTAAAAAGGATAATAGAAACACTAAGAAAATCAGAAGAGGGGGAAACGAACAAAGGAAATTCAACAACATCCAAAAATCCATTCAATAGGAAGGAATGAAAAAAAGCCTCAAGAGAGTGGAGGACGCAGAACAAAGAAATCATCAGACCTGGAGATAACACAGAACAACCTAAAAACCTCAAGGAAAGATTATTACAAAATTTAAAAATACACAAAAATTGGAACAACAGGAGCTGTGGGGACACTATGAAAAGGATCAAACCTCCGCATCATAGTGATAGAGGAAGGAGAGAATCCCAAGAGAATGGTATGATCAGATCCCAACAGAATAATAGATGATAAACTTCCCCAACTAAAAAAGACAACCAATACCAATACAAGAAGCACATAGAACTCTCAAAACAGGTAAAGATCAGAAAGACGAAATCTCCACCACCAATCATAGTTTAAAAGGCTAGTACAAACCCAAAACAAGACAAAAATCCTTAAACAGACAAGAGAAAAACAACAAGTGACCTAAAAAGGGAAACCTATCAGAATAACACGGAAAAACAAACGACGAATGGTATCCCTCATCTGTGGATGCTAGTGCCAACTACCCAGTTGTAAGTATTTCTTGTGTAGGGCCCCCTGAGCTTTTGTACAAAGCAGTTGGGCATAATACATTTTGGAAACAACAACAACAGAAAAGACTGCATCAAAGAACTGACTGAGACGGTGAACTTCTGCTCAAAACAGTCAACTTCCCCATGGAAAATACTGAGAAAGTCTGAGAGATGGAAAGCATGTTTGGCAGAATGCATGAGCTCTGGCAGGGTGGGGGAATGAGCGGGAACACGGGTCTAGATTTGTTAAAAATAAATAAATAAATTTATGTGAAAAAAAAAAAGAAAAGTTGAACATTAGGGGCTGTAGAGATGTCTCAGTGGTTAAGAGCTCTGGCTACTCTTGCAGAAGACCCAGGTTGGATTCCCAGCATCCACACCGCAGTAGCTAACAACCATCCATAGCTTCAGTTCCAGGAGATCCAACACCTTCTTCTGACCTCCGTGGCCATTGCATAACATGGGTGCACTCACCTGCAGGCATAACACACACATTAAAAAAAAATAAAAGTTGAACATTAGTAATTAATTCTAATTCCATCTTTAGAAAGGGAAAAGTGTGCAACTGAAATCACTGGGGGGGGGTTCTTTTTTTTCTTTTTTTCTTTTTTTCTTTTTTTCTTTTTTGAGACAGGGTCTCCCTATAGCCCCAGCTGGCCTGGAACTCATTCTGTAGACCAGGCTGGCCCTTGGACTCACAAGATCCTCCTGCCTCTGCCTCCCAGGTGCTAGGATTAAAGGTGTGCACCACCACACTGGCTTAAAGATGGTGCTTAGCCTCCATGTGGGTGCTGGGAATCAAACCCAGGTCCTCTGTAAGAGCAGTCAGTGCTCTTAACCGCTGAGCCATTTCTCTAGCCCCGGAATCACTGTTTTTTAAAAGCTATCATATTCACTTTGCTACAAGCCAATTTTACTTAAATCAGACCTGTCCAACAAAAATATTCTGTTAGCCATTCAAGATCTGAATTCTGGGGCATACGAGCACACGTTACGACGCACATTAAAGGCCATGAGAGTCTGTTTTGTAATCGACAAGGCAGTGGCCACTGCTCAGTAGGAGCCTTTTTAAGGTAAGCGTTTAGGGCTGTCCCTTCTCCCTTCTTAGTCCTGGCAAAGATCATTGTATTTGGGGGTCCTCCTAACCTCCCTCAGTGTACCTCTCCCCAGGAGATGCTTGTGTTCTTGTAGGCATCTGTGTAAGAACATGCAATGGCTTGACCTGTCTTCCACCCAAACAGACCAAGGAGATTCGGTCCAGTCCTGTGCTGGCCTCTTTTTTCCACAGTGTGGCAACTTCTGGGGAACGACAACAACAAAAAACTTGCCTTTCTCAACATTACCTATTTTTTCAGGGGGGTGTCTTTTTGAGACAGGGTCTTCCTATAGCCCCAGTTGGCCTGGAACTCACTATGTAGACCAGGCTGGCCTTGAACTCATAGAGATCTCTGCCTCTCTGCCTCTCCTCTGCCTCTGCCTCCTAACAGCTGGGATTAAGGGCATGTGCCACCACATGTGGCAACATTACCTATTTTTAATTTGCTCTGATTGCTAAAGCCATGTATCCAAAGACAGAAGTCCCACTCGCTACGAGTCAATGCCTTAGGAAACGTTGGGTGCCACAAAGTTCCTGGTACCACCCATAGATGTCTCCTCCCTACTTCATGTTTTCTGAGGAACACTGTGTGTGTGTGTGTGTGTGTGTGTGTGTGTGTGCGCGTGTGTGTGTATGTGTGTGTGTGTGCCTGTTGTATATAGTGGCCAAAAATCAATGTCAAACTATCTTCCTCAAATGCTTCCTTATTTTTTGAGAGAGGGTCTCTTTACTAACCCTGAAGATCAGTTTGGGCTAGATGGCCTGGAACCCCTGGTGCTACACCCAGCACTGGGATTACATGCCCACCATGTTACTGGGGACCCAAACTCAGGTCTGCATGCTTACCTAGCAAGTACTTTACCCACCATGCCATCTCTCCAAACCCCTGAGGACAACTTTCAATCCTTGAGTCCCATTCTCTGTGGTTGAAAGTGATGAAAATTCCCTTCCAGCCCCTCTCCTCCTCATTCCTTTCCTCCCCCTCCCCTTCCCCCCTCTCCTTCCCTTTCCCTCCCCCCTTCCACCATCCTCACTCAACATGTGAATCTTTTTTTTTTTTTTTTGGTTTTTTCGAGACAGGGTCTCCCTATAGCCCCAGCTGTCCTGGAACTCACTCTGTAGACCAGGCTGGCCTTGAACTCACAAAGATCCGCCTGCCTCGGCCTCCCAAGTGTCAACATGTGAATCTTACGATAGTAGAGGCTGATTGAAAGGCTGTCTCTGTCCCCTCATGCCCAGGAAATTTTTTGGTGACCTTGGCGAATGGCGTGAGTAGGGTAACTCACCTTCTCAAGTGACACTTGCCACAGAAATGCTGCCAACCTTTGTCATGTAGTAGGCCTGCTTCTTGAGGATGGAGTCTACATGCTAATGATACTGTCAGCCATGCCTTTCACTTCTTTAATTTATTATATTTGCAAAGCCAGGAAATTCAGGATTCAAGAGGCAAATGTGGGGAGGGGCACTGAGGAGAAAACTGGAATACACAGGCAAGAGCGAGGTCCTCAAAGGACTCCAGGCTTTTGGCTCCATCCACCATTCCTGCAGATCACCCTAAAGACTAATATGCTCTCAGTATAAGCCCATGCTCTTGGCACGTGTCCTATTTTGTCTTCCACTGCTGTGACAAAACACTCTGACCGACACCAACTTGGGGAGGAAAGGGTTTATTCAGCTTACATCTCCTGGGTGACAGTTCATCACTCAGGGAGACCAAGGCAGGAACTCAGGGCAGGAACCTGGAGGCAGGAGCTGAAGCACAGGCCATGGAGGAATGCTGTTCACTGGCTTGCTCCCCTGGCTCATGCCCAGCCTTCCTTCTTATATGGTACACAACAATCTGCCCAGGGTGGCACCACTCATTGTGGGCTGGGCCCTCCCACATTGCTCAACAATCAAGACAGTACTTCACAGATGTGGCCACAGGCCAATCCAATGGAGCCAATTCCCCAATTGAGGCTCCCTCAACCCAGGTGTGTCAAGTTGACACTAAAGCTATCCAGCACAGCATGTGATGTCAAAGGCAATCATTAATGTCCTGTATGATAAAGTGGTGCACAGTGCAGGTGTCCTTGCTACCATCAGCACTGGCGAAGCCTTGGGAGGCCATTAGAGAGCGCAAAGGAATGCTCTCCTCAGCACCATGGCTATTCCCTTCCACTGATCTGGATGAGCGGCAGCACGTGGGGCTGTGGTACAGGCCACAGGAAGAACAATTTGCTCTGGTGCCCAGGAATTCAGACCCTCTGGTCTTGGGGTCATACTACCCTAACCTTGTAGCTACGTTCCTGCTGTCCCTGAGGAGGAGAGTGTGATTTCCCTACAATGGTATGGGCAGAAACACAGCTCAACTGAATTTCAAAAAAACCTTTTCAGAAAACTAAAAATCTTTCCAGAAATTGTCTTCGGAGTGACCAAAAAAAAAAAAAAAAAAAAAAAATCAACTCTCCCTGGTTATCACTCAGGGCCAGGCTTACAAAAGCCAGTCAGTCCCACAATCGGCGGGCATTCCTAATCCCAACTTCTTCACAGCCGTCTGGGCCTCTCTGTCAAGGAGACACTCGGGAGCACAGAAGGCTTTCCATCATCATCAGGGTAGACACTGTGCTGGATACCTTGTCAACCTGACACACCTGGGTAGAGGGAACCTCAGTTGAGGAGTTTCCTCCATTGGATTGGACTGTAGCTGTGCTGTGTCTGTGAGGCATTTTCTTGCTTGTTGAGTGATGTGGGACAGCCCAACCCACCGTGGGCAATGCCACCCCAGGGCAGATTGTCCTGTGTTGTATAAGAAAGTGTGCTGAGAACAGGCCAGAGGAACAAGCCAGGAAGCAGCGTCTGTCCCCAGTGCATGCTTCAGCTCCTTCCTCTAGGTTCTGGCCCTGAGTTTCTGTCCTGACGTCCCTCGATGTTGGACTGTGCTATCAGCCAAATAAACCTTTTCCCCCCTGAGTTGGTGCTGGTCAGTGTTTTACCGCAGCAACAGAAAGCTAACTAGAACAGGCACCAACTACAAGGTTCATCATTTTCCTGCTAGTGTCTCTGTCATAGGCTTTAATGACACTCAGGATAGAATCTCAAGGAATCTCAAGATCCCATTTCCACGTGGGCTGTAAGGTTTGTTTGGGTGGAAGGCTGAGGCCACTGGAGAGGATGCAGCAGGCGTGCATGCGGCAACTCCCTAGTGAGCCACAAGAGGGCAGTGACTAAACACAGGGCAGAGAAGAGGGAGCTGGGCTCCGGACCCACTCTGGAATTTCTGAACACAATTCAAAGCCCTGGCTAGGGGCAGCAGAGCAATGAGCTGGAGTGACGTGTCTACAACTGTGCCTCTCAGTTGTCAAGGGATGGTCTGAAAACAGCTTTCCAAGTGGAGTCCCCAGCCAGAAGGACGTGCATTTCAATTCCACAGTTCTTCATTTTGATTCTCTTCAAACACAATTTAGAGATTTCTTCATTTGACGTTTTATTTAGAAGGCTACCACACAATTTCCAAACTCATGGACAATTCAAGATATAATTCTTCATTGGTTTCCAATTCAATTGACATCGTGACCATTATATTATTTATTTTCCAAAATATACTCAATAGGATATTTCCTAAAATGAACACTGACGAGGAAAGTCATTGTTTCTGATCCAGAATAATGAGGCAAGAAAATGAAACGGCATATAATTTGAAGAAGGAATAAATCTAGTCACAGACATTACCATATACATATATGTAGCTAGAATACACACTATCAGAGCTAATAAGGAAATTCAACCAAGTTACAGTCTTTAATTCAATATATAAAATTAATTTCTAGCTGGGCGTGGTGGTGCACGCCTTTAATCTTAGCACTCGGGAGGAAGAGGCGGGCGGATCTTTGTGAGTTCAAGGCCAGCCTGGTCTACAGAGTGAGTTCCAGGACAGCTGGGGCTACAGGGAGACCCTGTCTTGAAAAGACCAAAAAAAATTAATTTCTTTCTGTATACTATCAATGAATAACAAGAAAATAAAATGTAAAAAACATTCTATGATAATATAATTCATTTATTAAATAGGCTTTCCAGATTGCTTACTCAATTTACTAGGTGACACTGCAAAAAATTGTCAAAAAATGAAAATTCCCCTTTACAATATGAAGATTTACTATCATCAAGGACCTCCAGTCTGTAGGCACTGCAGAATGGTCCAAAGGAATCACCAAGAGTAATAAGTTTGTGGGTTTCTAGTGCTTTCCACAGTGGCAATTTGGAAGGCTACATTGCCCTCAGAAGTCACCTGTGAATTTTCACCTGCATTTATATTATATTATGGTCCTGCCTTTATTATATTTATATATAATATAAATAATAATTTTTTTATAAAAGCTACTCAGTTAAAATAATTCAATCATTTTAACCCCGTGTTTCATTTACTCAAGGCTTCCCCTCTATTCCTTAATAGGAAAAACTGTTACAAAACCGCCCTGACTCTGCTTTGAATGCTCCCATCCTATTTTCCCTATGTATTCGGTAGATAATTAAGTGTCCTGGTGTGAAAGGCTTTCCCTAGATGCTGTTTTTCTTACGACTTTGTACTAAACGGTCCCAGAGCCCTGACCTGTGTTATCTTATTTCATCCTTATGACAAAGCTATACAGTAGACACACTTTCAAATAAATGACCAATGAAACAAACAAACAAGCAAAAAAATGGGTCTTCAAACAAGGGCCAGTGAGAGAAGGCACATGCCACCATGCCTGACAGACAAGGCACATGCCACCATGCCTGACGACCTGAGTTCCATCCCCAGAACCCAGACGGAAAGGAGAGAACCGACTCCTGCAAGTGGTCCTCTGACAGACCGCCACACGCAGTGGCATGTGCATGGAGACACACAAAATACAGTTTAGAATGTAAATTTTAACTTTTTAATTTATTTTATGTGTATGAGCATTTCACCTGTGTGTACATCATGCAGTGCCCACATAGGCCATAAAGGACATCAGATTCCCTAGAACTAGAGTTATGGATGGTTGTTAGCCACCATGTGGGTACTGGGAACTGGACCTGGGTCCTCTGCAAAAGGAGCCACTGCTCTTAACCGCTGAGCCATCTCTCCAGCTCCTTAAATTTTTTTAAAAATAAAAGATAAAATTGTGAGAGCTTTAGCCAAATTAACCAAAAGAAATAAGGATGGCTTTGAAAACTGGAAAATACTGAAGGAACAGACACATCATCATAAACACGTGACTTACCAATTGCCTCAAGTGGTAGGGAACAGGTGAGTATTGTAAGGCCTGAGGTCTGGGACAGATGCCAAAAATGGCTGGCAGGTAGGTCCCTGCCCTTTCTCTTCTGGCCCCTCCATTACCAACACCAGATAAAGCCAACACCTATTTTTGGATTCCAAAGTGATCACTGGACCTAAGACCCACCTACAGGGCCCTAAAACCCACCTAAGAGGACAACACCCTGCACCTTGCCAGCATGTCACCACTTCCCCTCCCTTCCCCTTTAAAAAGCCACGACCTCAGATCAGGGGCATGACTTCACTGACCTTGACCTGTGAGGTCTGTGAACTCTCCCAGGAGCAATCTTTTCCCATTAAACCCTGCTTTTATATTTTAATTGGGCTAATCTGGCTTATCGCAAGTTGGTGGAGAAGCCTGTCTGATGACTTTCAAGTATCATTTATGACCTCCTGAGACAGGGAACAACCTTAACTCCAAGTTTTAAATAAGTGTAAAAGGAAGTTGGCTGAAAGGTAACCAGGGCACTCCCTATTTCGACCAGGGCACTCCCTATTTCAACCAGGGCACTCCCTATTTCAACCAGGGCACTCCCTATGTCACCTCATCCTGCTTGAGGGAGGTGGTAGGAAGAGAAGTGAGGGAAACCCAGGGCCCATGAAGCATCCCTCCTCCCAGGCTTGCTCCCTCCTCTCATTCATGAGAAAGAGGCGAGGGGATAAGAATGAAAGTCCAATGTGTATTTAGTTTAATTTTTTTCTCTTTCTTATAAAGTAAAATCATGGTTTCAAAATGTTAAAACCAAGTATTTTTCATATTTCATTTGGCAGAAACCTTGACCTGATTAAGAAATGAAACTATAGTCCTCACATAACCTCATTGGTGAGAAAGTTCGTATAGTTCATTACAAAAATCTTTATATGTTATGATTTCAGGATGATTCACTGCTGGAGGAAAAACATGGTTATATGTATGCCATATGACCTTGCTAAAAGCAGAAACGTTCTCAGTTCTGAAACATTTTAGTCCTCTAGATCTTTTTTTAATTAATTAATTTTTTTGTGTGTCTTTTTGAGACAAGGTCTCCCTGTAGCCCCAGCTGTCCTGGAACTCACTTTATAGACCATTGAACTCACAGAGATCTGCCTGCCTCTGCCTCCCAAGTGCTAGGATTAAAGACATGTGCCACCATGCCCAGTAATTTATTTTTTTATGTGTATGAGTGTACTGTGTGCATGTAGGTTGGTGCACCCGTGTCATGCAATGCCATGGAGGTCAGAAGAGGGCATCAGATTCCCCTGGAACTGGAGTTAAAGATGGTTCTTAGCCACCATGTGGGTGCTGGGAATCGAACCTAGGTCCTTTGCAAGAGCAGTCAGTGCTCAACCGCTGAACCATCTCTCCAGCCCCAGTTCTTTAGATCTTAAATAAAGGATAAGCTTTGAAGATTTGCCAAATGTGCAATGGACACAATGTTCATAAAGCACCCAGCATAGTGCCCCCTGAACACAGGGATCCGGTTTTCTTTACCCCACACATGTGTTTTCACCTGTGTAAACAAGCAGTCCTGCTCAGAAGTTAGCTCCAGGAAGGTGAACCAAAGCAGATATTCTGAATGAAAGACCAGGTAAGAAATGTTTGCAACTTGCACTACAAACAGAAAGTCAATATCCCTATTACATAAGCTCTTCAAAAAGGAAAAAGGCAAAACCTGAGAGTAAAAGACATGATTGGACAGTTAACAAGAAAGGCTACAGAAACACTTCTTGAGCATGAAAAGTACCAAATGTTGATTTGAGAATATCAATATGAAATCGGATGTTAAAAAAAAATGTATCTCGGCCGGGCATGGTGGCGCACGCCTTTAATCCTAGCACTTGGGAGGCAGAGGCAGGCGGATCTTTGTGAGTTCAAGGCCAGCCTGGTCTACAGAGCGAGTTCCAGGACAGCTGGGGCTACAAGGAGACCCTGTCTTGAAAAGACCANAGATCAAAATAAGAAGAAGAAGAAAAAGAAAAGCGCTAGTCATGTGTATAACTGTTATTGCACAAGTTGAGCCTCTCCTACGCAATTGTGGGTCGTAATGGGCGCAGCACATAATAGCGAGTCCAGGCGTCAACTGACGTCGAAGTTTCTCATAAAAAACCTATTCCTATACAGGAAAAGTACAATAAATCCTCTCTAAGAATTGGTCTTCGGAGTGAAACCAGAAAACTTAATAAAAAAAAAAACACACCCATAAAATTCACCACACAACGCTCACCTCCTGTCCTGACGTTTATCAATCGTCCACAGGTGCCGGCTTAAAGCAAAAGCCAGTTCACGCTCCCCACAATCGGCGTGGCATTCCATAATCCCCAACGTTCTCACAAGCCGTCTGGGCCCTGGTCTTGTCAAGCTGAAGGACAGCATCTGGGGGGTTTGATCGCCATGACTAGAGAAGGCTTTCCATCAGTCCATCTCATCGCGGAGGTAGACACTGGTGCTGGATACCTTGTCCAACAGCATTGACACCAGCCGGCTCGGCGTAGAAACGGGAACCTCTAGATTTGAGCGAGCTTCTGGGGCTTCTGCGAGGATTTGTGCTACTCGTAACGCGATGCAGGTGTCTTGTGATGGGTGGAGATTTTCGTTTGAGCCTCTCTCGCATGCTGATTGCCAAATGGGCCTTATGAGACCACCTTCACTCCGAGTGGGCAATGACACCAGGCTGGGTGCTTTTCAAGTCAGAAAAAATTCCTTAGAGACTGGGCACAAAGGCGTCATAGGGAGTTTGTATACCTGTGTTGTATAAAAGGGGGGTAAAGTTCACGAAGAAGGTGTGCATGATAGAGAAAGCCCAAGAGGAACAAGCCAGGAAAAGCAATGGCGCAGTTCTAGTCATCCACCACACAAATGTGGCAAAGTGCTACAGACTTCCTTCCTCTGTTCTGGCCCGAAGAGATGTTCGTGTCGGACGTTAGAGCACGGTACCTAAGAGATTGTGTTTTAATTGGAAACTAGTGCGTAGGCTGAGCCAAATAAAACCTTTTCCCCCTGAAGTTTGGTGCTAGAAGGTCATAGTGTTTTACCGGAGCAGCCAAGGAGGGAGAAAGGCGGAGGCCATAGAAGGAGGGACCAAAACACAGAGAGGTTTCAGGATTTTCTCCCTGAGCAGATGGTATAGCTGCATAGCGTTTAAAATGAAAACTCACGCAGAATAACATCTTACATGGAATAGAAGATAGGCCCCGATTACCTTAAGTGGGCTGGAAGGAGAGTGTTAAGTTGGGTGGGCATGGTAATAAGGCTGAGTTTGTCCGGATACTGGAGAAGCGCATTTATGATTCAAGGGCAGGGCGGTGCTGCTACTTCAAGAGTGATTTACTCCTAGTCGAAGCCAACAAAGGTGTGCAGTAGATGCCATAAACACAGGGCAGAGAAAGAGGGAGCTGGGCTTACCGAGTTGACCACAACTCTATGGAGATTTCTGAACACTAAATTCAAAAAGAGCCGCGTTGTTCGAGGGGAGGAAGAGGACTAAATGAGTGCGGGTTCCGCTCGGGCGCCTCGGTGGCCCCACTGGAGTGACGTGTCTACAACTGTGCCTCTCAGTTGTCAAGGGATGGTCTGAAAACAGCTTTCCAAGTGGAGTCCCCAGCCAGAAGGACGTGCATTTCAATTCCACAGTTCTTCATTTTGATTCTCTTCAAACACAATTTAGAGATTTCTTCATTTGACGTTTTATTTAGAAGGCTACCACACAATTTCCAAAACCGGGATGGCGGAATCGAGACAATTCAAGGATTAGATTCTGGCATTGGTATTACCAATTCATATTGACATCACGAGTTCGCCCTATTTAATAAGTTTATTTATTTTCCAAAAAATACTTTTCAACAAAGCATACAAATAGGTATTTCCTAAGAAGTGAACCACCTGACAGAGGAAGGTTCAACTGTTTCTGATTGCCCAGAATTGAGGCCCATAGAGAAAATGAAACGGCAGATATAATTTGTGGAACGACAGGAATAAACTACGTATGATCACATGAATCATTCCATATCAAATATGTAGCTTAGAATACAAACTGATCAGAGCTAATAAGGAGAATTCAAACCAAGTTACATGTCTTGTAAATTCAATAATATAGGAGTTCCATAAATTTAAATTCTCTAAGCTGCGGCGTGGGTGGTGCACCGCCTTTTAATCTTAGACACTATGCGGGAAGGGAAGAGGCAGGCGGAGTCTTTGTGAGTTCAAGCCAGCCTGGTCCACAGCAAGTACTGGAGTTTCGGAGGGACAGCTGGGGCTAGACACGGTAGCAGACCCTAGTCTTGAGAAAGACCAGAAAAAATTAAAGGTTTCACTTTCTGTATAACTATAATGAATGAAGCAGAAAATAAATGTAAAAACATTTCTAATGATAATAATGAATACATGCTTATTTAATGGTAGGCCTTTTCCAAGATTGCTTACTCAATTTAACTAGGGCAATGTATTCGCCTCGGCAAAATTACATGTCAACAAAAAATAAATTACGGGCCCTTTTACAATATGAAGATTTCTCCACGTCTATCAATCAGGCACCCCACCTCCAGTCTGTAGGCACTGCAGAATGGTCCAAAGGAATCACCAAGAGTAATAAGTTTTTGGGTTTCTAGTGCTTTCCACAGTGGCAATTTGGAAGGCTACATTGCCCTCAGAAGTCACCTGTGAATTTTCCACACCACTAGCAATTTATATTATAATTGATGGTCCTGCTTTTATTTATTTATATATAGATATAAATATAATTCTTTTTTAAAAAAGGCTCTCAGTTCCGAAATAATTCAGATCAATTTAACCCGAGTTTTCATTTACTAAGGCTTTCCCTCTATTCACCTTAATAGGAAAAACTTGTTACAAAAACCCAACGACCCTAGACTCTCCTGCTTTGAGAAGTGGTCCTTTCACCATAACTATTTTCCCGCTAAAGGTTCGGTAGATAATTAAGTGTCCTGGTGTGAAAGGCTTTCCCTAGATGCTGTTTTTCTTACGACTTTGTACTAAACGGTCCCAGAGCCCTGACCTGTGTTATCTTATTTCATCCTTATGACAAAGCTATACAGTAGACACACTTTCAAATAAATGAAACCATGAAACAAACAAGCAAGCAAAAAAATGGGTCTTCAAACAAGGGCCAGTGAGAGAAGGCACATGCCACCATGCCTGGCGGCACTGCCCAGCTGAGCTGAGTTCCATCCCCAGACCCAGACGGAAGCGCAGAGAAACCGGAAGCTCTCGCTGTTAGATTCAAAGTAGGGGTCTCTCACATGCAGATCGGGGTCTTGAAACAGACTACAGCAAACGGTAAGTGGGGCATGTAGCAGAAGAGAACCAACATACAAAATAGCACGTTTTTCAGAAGAATGTAAAAATATTTTTTCCGGTACTTTTCTTTGATTTTTATTTTTGTGTGGTAGAATACTAGACATTTCACCGGGTGTTGAGTAACATAATGCAAGTAGGACAGACAAATAGGCCATATAATCGAAAACACAAGAATTATCCCTAGTTAACTACGTCAGAGTATATTGGATGGATTGTTAGCCAACCAATGTGGGTACTTTGGAACTGGACCACCTGGGTCCTCTGCCAGGAGAAGGACGCCACTTTGTCTATCTTAACCTGTGCACGCCCACCACCCATAACATCTACTTTGCGGTTCTTACCGATGCTCTCTAAATTTTTTCTTAAAATATTAAAAGATAAAATTGTGAGAGCTTTAGCCAAATTAACCAAAAAAAAAATAAGGATGGCTTTGAAAACTGGAAAATACTGAAGGAACAGACACATCATCATAAACACGTGACTTACCAATTGCCTCAAGTGGTAGGGAACAGGTGAGTATTGTAAGGCCTGAGGTCTGGGACAGATGCCAAAAATGGACACCTTTGAGCAAGGTAAGCTGATCCCAGATGCACCTTTCACCTCTTCCTTGAGCCCTCCCATATACCAACATCTGCAGTATAAAGCCAACAGAAGAACGACCTACTTTTTGATGTCGCCAGAGTGATCGACAGTTGAGACGATAGGACTCACGCTTACAGGACGACTCTCCTAAAGAAACCCACTATCATAGTGGACATCTGCTGGTACGTACCCGAGCACCCTTCCTTGCCAGTTTCATGTCTACTGCAGGAGGTAATTGGGATGCCACGTTGCTACTTCCCCTCCTTCCCCTTTAAAGCCACGACCTCAGATTCGGGGCATGCACTTTCAACTGACGAATTAGAGGCTGGTAGAGGTACTGTGAACTCTCCCAGGAGCCATCTTTTCACGCACACTAATACACCTGCTTTTATATTTTTAATTGGGCTAATCTGGCTTATCGCAAGTTGGTGGAGAAGCCTGTCTGATGACTTTCAAGTATCATTTATGACCTCCTGAGACAGGGAACAACCTTAACTCCAAGTTTTAAATAAGTGTAAAAAGGCACACGCTTGAGCTGAAAGCTGTAGACCAGGGCAGAGGCATCCCTATTATCCGACCAGCGGCACTCCCTATTTCATTAGTAAGCACCAGGGCCTGCCTAAATATTTCACACGATCCAGGGCACTCCCTATGTCACCTCATCCTGCTTGAGGGAGGTGGTAGGAAGAGAAGTGAGGGAAACCCAGGGCCCATGAAGCATCCCTCCTCCCAGGCTTGCTCCCTCCTCTCATTCATGAGAAAGAGGCGAGGGGATAAGAATGAAAGTCCAATTATGCTTATTATTTAAAAGTTTAAATTTTTTCCTCTTCTTACTCAAAAGTTAAAATTCAAAGTGGGTTTCAAGAATGAGTTTAAAACATGTAATTTTATCTAATTAATTCATTATGGCATGAAACCATTCGACCTGATAAATATATGAACTAAACTATAGTCACTCATCATGGGAACCTCATTGGTGAGAAAGTTCGTATAGTTCATTACAAAAATCTTTATATGTTATGATTTCAGGATGATTCACTGCTGGAGGAAAAACATGGTTATATGTATGCCATATGACCTTGCTAAAAGCAGAAAAAACAAGATTACAAAAAGATTTTCTGGAAACATTCATAAATGTACAATCTATGCACACATTTTTCTTTATAATATATTAATTTTTGGGTTGTGTGTGTATATCTTTTGAGACATAGAAATGGGGCTGCCTTGAGTAGCACCGCAAGAGACTGTCCACCATGAGATAACTAGCACGACTTTATAGAATCATGTAACCATCACCCAGAGAATGCATGACTGACCTCTGCCCATCCCCAAAGTGCTAGGATTAACACGACTGTGCCACCATGCCACAGTTAATATTATTTTTTTATGGTGTATTTTGAGTGTACTGATGGGTGCATGTGAGGTTGGTGAGCAATTTCTCCCGTGTGGTATGCATTATGCCCGATCTGGGGGAGGCTCCAGTAAAAAAAAGGGCATTCAAAGATTCCGCCTGGAACTGGAAGTATAAAGATGGTTCTTAGCCACCCAAATAATGGTTATGAGGATGCTGGGAATCGAAACCTTAGGGGGTCCTTTGCCAACGAGCTACAACAATCCAGTGCTCTCGAGAGGCTTATACACGCTGAAAATTTCATCACTTCTCCAGCCCCAAGGATCTTCTTTTAGATCTTAAGATACTAAATGTGACCTCAAGCTTTTGAAGATTTTGCCCAAAATGTGCCATGGACAGCAATGTTCATTTAAAGCACTCGCCCAGCATAGTTGCCCCTGAACCACAGGGAATCCGGTTTAGCATACTATATTATCCGCCACACATGTGGGGTTTTCACCTGAGTCGTAAACTAAGCAGCTCACCATCGCTCAAAAGAAGAAGTAGCTCCAAGAGTTGAGGATTAACCAAAAGCAAGAATATTCGTGAATGAAAGACCCACAGAGTAAGGAGGAGATATTGCTTTCGACAACTTGACACTACAACACGCACAAGAATTCAAACTATCCCTATTACATAAGCCTCTTTCAAAACGGAAAAAAGGCAAAACCTGAGAGCAATTAAGATTCAGTTGATTGGACAGTTAACAAGAAAGGCTACAGAAACACTTCTTGAGCATGAAAAGTTCAAAAAGAATGTTGATAAAATAGAAAATGAGCAAAACTAATTTGACATCGGCAATGTTCTCAAAAAATGTATCTCGGCCCGAGGAGGGGCCATTCCAGTGGACCCGCCAATCAAACGTCGGGCTTTTAATCCTAAGCACTTGGGAGGCTCAGTAGGCAAGGCGGATACATTTGTGAGTTCAAGGCCCAGCACGGTCTACAGAAGCGAGTTCCTCAAGGATCACGCGTGGGGCTACCAAGGAGCGACATCTGTCGTTGGAAAAGAAACCCCTAAAAAAAACAAAAAAAAATGTTATCTCCCTAGCTCTTCTTACACATAAGCAGGCTACAGGAGCTGACTCAATCACTGAAGCACGTCTGGCTAGCACAAGCTATATCTTTGGAAGACGCCATAGAGGAGTGTAGGAATTAATTATTCATGAGATGTGAGTGGTTTACGAAAACCACCAGCGCGCACTGAGGAGTACACGTTTCACATATAAGCAGCCTGGTCCTGAACAGGTGACTTTAGGAATTGCATTTGGTTACCGGCTAGTGATCTAAATAGGGCATTGAGATCTCATAAACTAGGGGGCCTAATCACAGTAACCACAGAAAAGGTAAATAAGACAAGAAGCATAAACATCAGCATTACTGAATCACTGATAATAAAATAGCAAAATATGCAGTCCTTTTCCCTTCCTGAACCCCTCTTGGCATGTTCACCAGAGCATTCGTCTCCCAAGCGCTAATTTTGGTTAGTACTTTTATTATTTAATCACAAAGTTCTATAGGCAATACAATAAGCGAAGAGTCTGACAGTAAATGTCTCAATTAATTTCTTTCATTATTTAATCTGTTGTTTTTGCTAAACTATGACTAGCAATACTATAATGAGGCCATTAACTGTTCTTAAAAACATGCCAACTTAAATTAACGTGTGATATTTCTGAACGATGTGTCTATGTACAAAAAAGTAGGCATACAATGGTAATTCTCACGATGTCGCAGTGAGTCTCCGACACAGGTCACGAGAGCTACCATGATTCTAATGAGCAAGTGAGATCTGAACAGCGTCACAGAGCAGTATTGGATCTTTCTTATCAAGCGCAACGTGCATGTCTGAAAACAGGTCTACGAAGGAACCATGATTCTTAAAATAAGATCAGGTAGCCTTCGTAGTCTGGAACGGGTTCACACGACGCATCGATTTCTGAATCAGGTAGCCCAAGTTCGGAGTCTGTACAGTCACTACGAGCAATGATTCCTACGCTGGAGGCTGATTAATGAACTTAGTGAGTTGGTCCTCAAGAATGGCACCAGAACCTGATGTAAACGCAGAACATGATTAGGGAGCTCTAGGGCCTAAATACGCTGGCCACTTGTCGAGGTCTGGGAGACATTATGTCAATGTCACAGAGGAGCCATTGCCTGTCACCGGCATTGCACTATTTTACGAGTGCAGTGTTTCTGCATTGTCTGAAATCAAGGTCACCGATCAACAGACCTGGTGAAACAGCAGATAGAGGCCCCGATGATATCGTAACTGCCAGGACGTGCTTTTTTTGTAAATGGTAAATGATGCAAGGTGTAAAGTTCATGGAACGATAAACATGTTTGTGGTATCACCAAATAACCCATTTTTTGTTAGTAATGGTAAAATAAATTGAAATGATGGCATTGATTGTATCAAAATCGCCGGGTGGATTGGCTCTTATAGCAATGAGTCTGAACAGTGTCACAGAGCTGATTTCTAATAGCAGTGAGTCTGAACGGGTCACAGAGCATGATTCTAATAGCAATGAGTCTGAACAGGTCACAGAGCATGATTCTAATAGCAGTGAGTCTGAACAGGTCACAGAGCATGATTCTAATAGCAGTGAGTCTGAACAGGTCACAGAGCATGATTCTAATAGCAGTGAGTCTGAACAGGTCACAGAGCATGATTCTAATAGCAATGAGTCTGAACAGGTCACAGAGCATGATTCTAAGCTCCATCCCAACTTAAGGAGCTCTTTGACTGATGTGTACAAGTTATGGAGCACAGAAAATGTCAGATGAACCATCTCTTCTGTCAGACTGTGAAAAAGTAAAAGAATATCAGGGATGTTAGATCTGGGCTTTTTACAATTTATTTAATGACATGTTCTGATCTTTTCACAATTTTGGCTTTTGGGTTTTTATATTGGATTATTATAAACAGGCAATTAAGAGTCAATTAATACACTTTTCTGACAGAGTAACCGAGTTTGTTTTACAAGACTCTTACCTATTTTTTTTTTTTTTTGGTCTTTTTGAGACAGGGTCTCCCTGTAGCCCCAGCTGTCCTGGAACTCACTTTGTAGACCAGGCTGGCCTTGAACTCACAAAGATCCGCCTGCCTCTGCCTCCCAAGTGCTAGGATTAAAGGCGTGCGCCACCACGCCCGGCCGACTCTTACCTATTTTTTTAAAATTTTTTTTTTAATTTTTTTATTTATTTCTGTATGTGTATGAATGTACTGTCTGCATGCAAGTTTGTGCACCCGTGTCGTGCAATGCCGCGGAGGTCAGAAGAGGGTCTCGGATTCCCCTGGAACTGGAGTTCTCCTGGAATTGGAGTTTCAGACGGTTCTCAGCTGCCATGTGGGTGCTGGGGATCGAACCTGGGTCCTCTGTAAGAGTGGTCGGCGCTCTTAACCGCTAGGCCATCTCTCCGGGATTATTTTGGGGCTGGAGAGATGGCCTAGCGGTTGGGAATGCTGACTGGTCTTGCAGAGGACCCAGTTCAATTCCCAGCACCCACATGGCAGCTAAGAACTGTCTTTAACTCCAGTTCCAGGGGAATCCGACACCCTCTTCTTCTGACCTCCAGGGCATTGCATGACACGGGTGTACAAACCTACATGTAGACAGTTCATTCATATACATTTTTTAAAAAAGGGATTATTTAAGATTTTGGCATTTTGACCAGTCCCTCCTTTTAATTGGGTCCCTTCATAAATCTCATTTTATTCAGAAATCCATTTTTGTGTCTGCTTCTGGATACTAAAGCCTCTGTATCTGAGATTAAGAAAGTGTGTCCACCACACCCTTTCCCACCTGGCATCCAGCTCTTGCCTCAGGCAGTAAAGTTTCACCTGGCTGCCTCCCCTTAAGGGACTTTTGATTTTTCCATTAACAATAAATTTATTCTCATTAAATTAGCATGCAATCTATGTGAGCCAGATCCACCCGCCTGCCTGCCTGACTACCTGTCTGCCATCCTGCTCAAGTACCCGTACACGCACACAAACACACACACAGCCTGTACTGCAAAGCATAGTATGGGCACATAGGCTGTTCACACCTGTGTAGATGTCTTAAACTTTAAATGATTCTGTGTAAATGTGACAATTAAAATTAATGGTTCCTCAGCACTGCACAACGATTGACAACTTTAGATTTACATGTGCAGCATATCAGGGAACTGAGAACTTTCTGTGCCTTGAAGCCAAGTTATGCTGGGTACCAACACTTAACCCATGACACTTTACAGAGAAAAAAAGGGATTTCCCATTGTCCAGAGTTAATGGATACAATTAAGTCACATGTCTGTCCAACCTGTCTATGTGTTATAACCATTCTCCAATGTGTTTTTCAGATTCATGTAACTGTCATGTGTCCATGTTCTCCTGTGTGTTAATTTCTGTCAAAACAAAGTGGCCACTTCAAACTTCTTCCATTCTATATTGTGTAAAAAAACAAAAAATTTAACTGTTTACTTTTGGCATGCCTCTTAAATTTTTCCAACGGTGGGGCTGGAGAGAAGCTCAGTGGTTAAGAGCACCGACTGCTCTTGCAGACGACCTGGGTTCGATTCCCAGCACCCACATGGCAGTAAGAACTGTCTTTAACTCCAGTTCCAGGGGAATCTGACGCCCTCTTCTGACCTCCGCAGCATTGCAGGACATGGGTACACCAATCTACATCCAGACAGTACACTCATACACATAAAAATAAATAAATAAATTTTTTCCAAAGGCCTGATTTGAACCCCGGTTCCTAAGTTTCTACACTGGTTATCTGAAGATTTTATTTCTTATCTGTCTAAATTATTTTCTTCACAAGTATTATAACTAAAATTTCCTTTCCAGGTTTTTTTCTTGTTTCTGGACCTCTAAAGACCTGATTTTTTACCTTTAGGGGTTCATTAACAGATTTTTTTTTCTTTTCTGCTACTTAACTATCTGAACTAACTGTGTGGTTTTAAACACCCCAACAAGAAACTATAATCAAAAGAAGGGAAAATGAAATAACTTATTACCAGAGAGATAGGTGAGAGACCTACTGTGCCAAGTTAGAAACCTACTATGTCATGTTAGAAAATATCTCAGAGATAGGTGACAGATTTAGTGTGCCATGCCAGAAAACACCACCTTTTATATTCTCGTGGTTATGCTGGCTCTCATTCTGGAGCTCTGTGTACTAAAAACTTTTTTTCCAATTCCTCAGAAACAGAGTACAGGTCCTCTCTCCCTCTGCAGACCCTAGACAGGGACCCTCCAATTGCTAATGCACCCAGTAGCCCCCTATTGGTACTGTGAAATCCCTGCACTGGTATACTCATATAAGACTCAACCAGCTTATCTTTTCAGTTGCAGAGAAAATGTCCACTAAGTACTGGCCACTATCGATCTGGACCAAAACCACTAGGCAGAGCACCCAGAGCAGCCAAGATGGGAGACCAGATTCTAACCCTCTAGACTGACACCTGCTCCCCTGAGACTTCGTTCCCCCTCAGCTCTGAAGCAGATACAGAAAGAACAGCATCCCATTTCCTTATCATAATCAAAAGGCTGGAATGTTAGAACTGGGCTTCCCAGAATTCCAAAGGACACACAGATGTCCACTTCCTCCAGAGACTATCACTCTTCTGACCTCTTCCCCTGTACCCGAGGTCTCAGCCCATGGCCAGAAATGGCTGGGTCCCAGTCACCATCGCTCCTGCTCCTGCTCCATCACTGCCAACAAGTAGCCCGCTCTGGCAGTTCCAATGGAAGTAAACCATGTTCCCTGAGTGACTTAAGTCTCATGCGCCTTTTATCTGGGGGTTTGCACCTAACAAGGGACATGTCAAGAGAACCTATTAGTTGACTTGAAAGGGTTACCAGCAGACAAATTCAATATAAGTTGTGAATCAGAGGAATTATCAGGCAAATATGTTAGAAAACATTCTTTTCCTTTTTTTCATACATAATTTTTCTGTCTTAATCTCAATTATACCCACTTCTTCCCTTGGCACCCTCCTACAGAACCCCCCCTCCGCCCCTTCTGTCACACTTTCTGTCATTTGTGCTAGGGTCCATTGTGCCAAAGTACTCTCCGCTCAATCCTCAGTGCTTGTCACCTGAGCTCTAGTCAGCCTATCCAGAGTCTCTCTTCTAAAGAAGGCCAAGCCTTCCACACCCAATCACCTTCTGCTGCCAATATTTCCTCAGCCAAGGTTGGGCTCTGCTACCCATTTCTACAAATCTGTGCTGAGTTTTTGTCCAACCGAACTTCCAAGTGTCTTGTGCATGCTGATACCAATGCTGTAGGTTCATATGAACAGGGTCCCAGAAGCTTTTAGGGTTCATTTCTGTTTAGTCTTGCACCTCCACCCCTGGATCTTACAATCTTTCTGCTGCTCCCTCTTCTCAATGTTCCCTGAGCCCTGGGTGGGTAAAGCTGAATATAGGCAGCCTGTCCATGGAACCACATTCTGTAGACTTCATGGTTTGGCTCTTCAGGCCCTTTAGAGTTCCTGGTCACCTGTTGCATGGATGGGCTTCCTTAATGACAGTTAAGAGGTAGTTAATGCCTTCTTGGGTCCTTGTTCTATGATGCTTGGGGCTTATGTGTAGAGGTTGCATTGTAGATGTGTCACCTAGGCATAAGCGATTAGCATGTCTGTGTGTGTCCAGTTGTGGAACTCTGTACTATTCTCATCTGGTATAAGAGAACCTTCTTTTCTGAGTGGTATCTGGGATATTTGTCTGTAAATATAAGGATACTTCTTTTGTAGTTAGTAAAATGTTACCTTGACCTAAGGGTGTGTCAACCTTGGAGAATTGTCTAAGATCTATGACCTCTCCAGTTGTGTGAATTTGGCTATGTTAATAGTACCACACATGAGTTTCCTCCCATTGAGTGGGCTTTAGGTCCAATTGGCTAGCCACTGATTTCCTCCAAGATAGAAGTGCTGGTATTGCACTGATGTCTTATGTTGTGCTGGTCATTGATGTAGATATTTGGTCTTGAGGCTGATGTTGATTGATTGATGATCTCCCTCAGTGGCTTGTGTAGTGCTCTCCACAGCTATGAGAGCTAGCCTTCATGGGTGGTGGCTTCCAGGTCAGGTCCAACTCCATTGCTCAAGATCTGATCTCTTAAGTATATCCTGTCTTCAGCAATAGGGTCTTTCCTTCAGGTTCTGGGAGGGAATCAAGGACTGTGTCAATAGCCTGTGTCATTTTGGGAGTTTCTTGGACTACCCTGGTCAACGACTCGAAGGAAGGTTTCTCCTGTCTGGTACTATTTCTTGATATGCAGCCTTCATCTTTGCATATGGACTCATGTAGAGATATTGTATGTGGAATTTGTCAATAGATTGTTAGACTCATATGATTCTCTCAGGTGTTTTTTTTTTTTTACCCCAGCAAGGCATTATTTATCTCCCCTCTCTCCCTTTACCTGTCTAGTCCCCCTCCATGTCTTCTCCTTGTCTCCTCCATTTTCCCTTTGATACTGCCAGTCTCCTATGGCCCCACTTCTCTTGGGCTCCTTTAAAATACAGACTATCGTGGAGCGCAAATAGGGGAGAGGATATAAATTTGTTCAAAATGCATTGTGTGACATTCACAAAAATGCAAATGAAAAATGAAAAATAGAAAAGTGAAATGAAACTGTGGCTGCCATGAATGAGAACCTTTATTCATTAAAAAAGAGTTTGGTGGGGGAAACAGAATTTTTTCATTACTTAACCAATACAACTGATCACAACATGTGCCTGAAACGCTTTGGGGACATTGCAATAAACAAGAGGGGAGATAATTTCTCTTTTCTAGGAACAAAGTGATCATTGTAGGGAACAAAGAAATCCAAGAATCCTTAAGGTGAGTTTTCAAGGAGCTCATTGGATATCTGGCTGAAGACAGCCAGGCAACAGCAGGAGATGTAGATTTAAACTTCAACGTGGCATGCAAGCTAGAGCCAGACCTTGGCAATACACAATAAATAGTGATGAGATTGCGGAGCATGAATAAGGTCAGCCACACACAGCATATCACGCCAAAAGAAAAACAGATGAAGGTGAAGCCTCAGGAAACCGCACATTTCAGAAAAGAAGTCCAGGAAAGAGAAGAAGTAGGTAGAGTCAAGGATGAATGTGATGGAAACTATCAAAGTTTGAATAAGAACTCTCCCTCCCCTCCCCCGACCACACACACAGGCTCATGGTTGAACACTTGGGCCTAACTGAAGGAAATAGGTCACTAAGGCCAAACATTTATGGTTATATCTGGATGACAGTCCCTTCCTATTTCATTGCTTTCTGTCTATTATGAAGTAAATAAACTTTTCTACTACACACCCCTGCCTCCATGATGCTCGAAGGACATGGGACCAAACTACCATGGACTGAATCCAATGAAACAGACCTGAAATAAATCCTTCCCCAGTTCATTGCTTCTGCCGGGCATTCTGTCACAACCAGAATTCTAACAGAGAAGGAGAGTTGTAAGAATTGGTTAATAACATCAGGAATTGCTAAGAAATCAAGATGTAAAGTAAATTATTGAATAGGGCAGACAGAGGTCTGTATGATTATGGAAAAGGCAGTTTCAGGAGAGTGCCAGGGCCAGAAAGCCAACACATGGTAGAGAGGAATAATAGAGCCCAGAAGAAAAGTCTCAGATTTTTCTCTTTTAAATTAATGCAATGGAAATATAACCAAGAAGAGGTCCAGTAGGGTCATAGGTCAGCTTTTAAAATACAAGAACAATTCAACATGTTTATGTGTTCATGGGAAAGGGTCAGTAAGGGAGAAGATGGAAGAGAAAAGAGATTTTTAAATGCAAGAGCAATTTGTGGAGACAAAAAAGGGAACCCAGAACATCCTCATCTTGGGTTTTCTGAGTCTGGAACAGAAGACAGATTTTTGTTAAAATCTAAGACTCTACTAACAAAAACAAAAGAAACACTTCAAGGTGCTGATACAAGCAATGATACTCTGGTTAGGAGCTTAGAAGTACAGGAAACAGGGCTGGAGAGATAGCCTAGCGGTTAAGAGCGCCGACCGCTCTTACAGAGGACCCGGGTTCGATCCCCAGCACCCACATGGCGGCCAAAAACCGTCTGAAACTCCAATTCCAGGAGAACTCCAGTTCCAGGGGAATCCGAGACCCTCTTCTGACCTCCGCGGCATTGCACGACACGGGTGCACAAACTTGCATGTAGACAGTACATTCATACACATACAAAAATAAATAAAAATTAATAAAAAAAATTTAAAAAAAAAAGAAGTACAGGAAACAAAGGCAAAACTGATCAATGAAATAATATCAAACTCAAAAAGACCAAAAAAAAAAAAAAAGTTCTGGACAACAGGAAAAACAATCAACCTATTGAAAAGATGCCTTACAGAAAGGGAGGCAGCAGTTAGCAGTTACTCATCTGACAGATTTCCAGCAGGGGGAAATTAGAGATGGGGTTGAGAGTTAGAACAATGTTCCATTGTCCATCAGACCCACTCCGGATCTTTAAAAACACAGACAACTGGATCCTGCTCCCACTAAACAGAAAGGCTGTTTTACTTGTTCTGAAATAGGGCCAGGGCACAAGTATAATGAACAAACCCCCCAGGGATCCTTTACCAAGGTTGAGACTATCCAATATTGAGACTTCCTGACACTCTGTGGTAAGAATATTTGAAGGTAATGTGTGGATTCAGAATCCCTGAAAGTGAAATCATTTCAAAGAACTCCCCTGTGGAGAAATTTGAGCAGTCTTAATTGGCAGACCTCCTGAGAAGATAAGAGCCTTGCTTGCCAAGAAAACTTGACCCAAGAGGCTCCACCTAATAAATTATGAGTCTTTCCATCTTCCAAGCTAGCAAAAGTGCACTAGATCTATAGGAGGTACCCAACTTGGTCTGCTAAACCCTTCACTAGCCATGCTCATTGTATTGTTGTGGAGTTTGAGAACAGTGGGAAAAGACCATCAGACTCAATTCAGATTTAAATCAGCCAAATTTATTGAAAAACAGCACTTTTTTGGCAAGACAGTCTCACTGTCCAATTCAGACTGCTGCCCCGAATGAGGAGGGGTAGAGGGAATTTAAAGGGAAAAATCACAATGAAGAAAATCCACAGCTGCTTTGCACTTCTGGCCCACTTAGAAAATGTCATGGTGCCTTTAAGTGGGATAAGCACATTACAGAAACCAAAAATAGCAGTTAATTGTGTCAATGTTTATATTCCATCAAGGATGGATGCGCAGATGGTCAGCAGAAGGGTATTTCAGGGAAAGGGAGAGAAGTCGGGGCTGCCTGGACTTTGTTTTGCAGTTTTGAGCTAAGAATGAGCTTTACATGTACAAAGCAGAGTCACTTCATCTATCACAATATCTCCACTTCAACTTCATCTTATCTGTGTACTGTACCCATTTTATAGCTACTAATGATAATCCTAAAGAGATAAATGTGTTAAAGTATCCTGTGTAACTTCCTTTTTTCTAAAGTGTTAGGGTCATCAGCCATACCACTCCTAGGCATGTACCCCCAAGACTCACCCCACCACAGAGATACATGCACAGCCATGTTTATTTCAGCTCTCTTCACAATAGCAAAGAGCTGGAACCAACCCAAATGCCCCTCAACTGATGAGTGGATAGAAAAATGTGGTACATCTACACAATGGAGTTCTATGCAGCAGTAAAGATCATGAGATTTGCAGGAAAATGGCTGGAGCTAGAGGACATGATGCTGAGTGAAATAACACAGTCCCAGAAAAACAAACGAGGAATGGCATCCCTCATCTGTGGATGCTAGTGTCAATTACCCAGTTGTAAGTATTTCCTGTGCATGGCCCCTTCAGCTTTTGTCCAAAGCAGTTGGGAGTGATGCATATTGGAAACAACAACAGAAAGGACTGCATCAAAGAACTGACTGAAACAGTGAACTTCTGCTCAAAACAGTCAACTTCCCCATGGAGAATATTGAGAAAGACTGAGAAAGAGATGAAAAGCATGTTTGGCAGAATGCATGAGCTCTGGAGGGGTGGGGGATTGGGGGGACACAGGTCTAGATTTGATAAAAAAAATGTATAAATAAAAAAATAAATAAAAATAAAAAAATAAAGTGTTAGGGTCAAATCCAGAGCCTTGCATATACTAGATAAACACACAACCACTGAATTAAAGTTCTAGTTTGCCACATAACTTCTAAACTGCATGGTATTGAACATAGATCCTAATAGTATGCCGTACCACTGAGCTACACCCTCAGTTCAACAATATGGATATTTAAAAAAAAACTTTTTTAATTTATTTATATTTGTATGTGTATGAATGTACTGTCTGCATGTAGGTTTGTGCACCAGTGTCGTGCAATGCCGCAGATGTCAGAAGAGGGTCTCAGATTCCCCTGGAACTGGAGTTACAGAGGGTTCTTAGCCACCATGTGGGTGCTGGGGATCGAACCCGGGTCCTCTGCAAGAGCAGTCAGTGCTCTTAACTGCTAGGCTATTTTTAAAAGTACTGATCCTCTAGAGTACTCTTGGGTTCTATTATGAATAACTTCCAGAAATAGAATGAATGAATGAATCTAGAACATTCTGGTAAAACAACTTTCATAATTATCACCTGGCTATCTACTCCACGGGCAGTAAGGAAATTTGCTCTCAGGCTAGAATTCTCAGTGAGTTCTAACTAATAAATTGTGAACTGGAGTTGTCAGCAGCAAGAAGGAGTGTTGTGCAGCGCCACGCTCTCACCTACAGCATCCTGAGGCATCCTCCTAATCTTTTAGACACCTCAAGCCAGGTAAAACTGGATCCTTGCATTCAGTGCAGAAAAGAAATTCAGGAGGAGCCAATATGTAGCAAAGTTACAAGCTATTAGAAGACATCAGAGGGGTAGTGTTTGTATATGTGAGCGTGCACATGTGTGTACATGCATATGAAGGCAGAAGACAACCTTAGATGAGGGGCCCTTATCGACTGGTCTTAAGTAAACGAGACAGCCACTAAAGGAAGTAAGGTAGGCGCGGCCAGGCTTGTTTTGAAACTTCTCTGATTGGTTCTAGCTATTTGCCCTTTAAGATAATTGGCTGCCCGTTTCATGCCATGGGCGTTCCCTTGTGGTTTTTGCCTTTTTTGTTTGTTGGTTGATTGGTTGGTTGGTTTTTGCCTTTATAAGCTGCTGTAGACTTGCAATAAACGAGATCCCGTCTGTCTGTCTGTCTGTCTGTCTCTGGGACATGGGAGGCTGCTAGGTGGGGCAGACTGCCGCGCCTGTCTTTCCCCTTCTATCTGGTTGCCGTGCGGGGCAGGACCCCGCACTTAGATGTCACTTCTCAGGTGCCATCCACCATTTTGGGGGTGAGGAGGGGGCAAGGTCTCTCACTGGCCTGAAGTTCAAGTAGGCTAGGCTGGCTGGCTATAAAGAGCCCTAGGGATCTGCCTGTGCTGGGATTAGAACCACATGCCACCCCACCCACCTTAATTACATCTGTTCCAGAGACTGAACCCAGGACCTCATACTTGCATAGCAAACACTTTACAAATCACTTTAGCTGTCTCCACGAGCTAGAAAAGATGTCTTTAATTAATTTATGTGTGTGTGTTTTGTCTGCATGGATGTAAGCGTATCGGTTCATGTGATGCCTGCAGAGGTTGGAAGAGGGTGTTGGATCCCCTAGAACTGGAGTTATGGACAGTTGTTAGCCATCTCTGGATGCTGGGAATGGAACCCAAATCCTCTGGAAGAGCATCCAGTGCTCTTAACTGCTGAGCCATCTCTCCAGCTTAAGAGTTAGGAGAAAGAAAGCCCTTGGGAGGAAAGGAAGACACACTCGGGAACATGACTGTGGACTTCTCAAAGGCACCCTCACATACACCATTTTAATGGATTTAAAGCTATTATTTTTATTATATTTTATTTATTTACTGGTTTATATATTGGAGGGTGGGAAGGCGCATCATCTGTCCCATGGTTCATGTGTGGAGGTCAAAGGACAATTTTTAGGAGTCAGTCCTCTTTCTATCATATGGGTCCTGAGGAACCAAAATTATGTTGTCAGACTTGTAGCCAACACCTTTACCCATTTACTATTAGTTACTTTCCTGTCTCTGTGATAAGACACCAAGGCCAAGCCAAGGGAACTTAGAGAAGAAAGAGTTGGCTTATGTTTCCAGAGGGATTAAACTCCATATGGTGAGGGAGGTATGGAGGCGGAGGTGTCTGGAGCAGAAAGCCAAGCCATCACCTCTTGATGCAGACACAGGAGGCAGAGAACCATTGGAAATCCGGCAAGGCTTAAGAACTTCCAAAGCCCGCCCCCTAGTGGCATGCTTCCGCCAGCAAGGCTGCACCTCCTAAATCCTCCCAAAACAAGACCACCAACTGGGGACAAAATGTTAAAATATTTGAAGTCTGTGGGGACAGTCTCATTCAAATCACCACAGCTATCGTCCTAGCACTTGAAGCTATTACCTTAGAAAGGTTACGAAGGAACCTAGAATGAGATAATGTCCCAGAGTAGTTCTGAAGGGGCACCTGACAGGATTACAATTAATTAATTAAAAGCTAGATCACAGGTGTGCAGAAGGTGGAACATCTTTATGGTAAACAAAGTTAACAGCCTTGTTTGAGATTCCCAGAAAATGTCTGGAAGAGGAATGAAACCTGATACAAGGTCATATACATTTAATCCTTAAGCCTGGGTCATTACTATTTTAAAATAAAATATCTATGTATGAAAAAGAATATTATCTCTATGTCTGCAGCCTTCACAGCAATGCTGTTAATTGTACTGGAATTCTGACTTCTCAGCTGGTAAAAGACTTCATCCAGACTCTGGGATAAAGGTTTCCTTTTCCTTTCTGTCTCCATAATTTTTCCTGCCTGTCTATCCTGGCCTCACAATGATGTTTTTCTTTTTTTATTTTTTTTTTTATTTTTTAATGTTTTTATTTATGTGTCTGAATGTACTGTCTGCATGCAGGTCTGTGCACCCATGTCATGCAATGCCGCGGAGGTCAGAAGAGGGTGTCGGATTCCCCTGGAACTGGAGTTCTCCTGGAATTGGAGTTGCAGACGGTTCTCAGCCACCATGTGGGTGCTGGAGATCGAACCCAGGTCCTCTGCAAGAGCGTCGGCGCTCTTAACCACTAGGCCATCTCTCCAGTCCACAATGATATATTTCATTGCTCACTCTTCCACACTCAGCTCAATCATTCAAATACAACTGTCTCATCCCCTAGTTCTCCTCTGCAGAAGTAGTCATAGTCACAACAGGAAATAAAATTTTGTTGTCCTATAGATCACCAACACTCAGAGAATTATTTCGGACCACAGCATAATTTATTCTCCCTGATAAATTCAAGCCAAAGACATTTTTTCCATACCTGAGCAAGCAAGAGCAAGGTCCCCCCAAGAACCTACACAGATCAACGTTGCTATGGGATAAATCTGTTAATTCAACTAATAAATATTATTTGAGGAAGCTACTATGTGATATGCATTATCCAATGTGCTAAAGATAGAACAGAGCAGACAAAAATCCATCCTCTTAGCCGGGCATGGTAGCGCACGCCTTTAATCCTAGCACTTGGGAGGCAGAGGCAGGTGGATCTTTGTGAGTTCAAGGCCGGCATGGTCTACGGAGCGAGTTCCGGGCCGGCTGGGGCTACAGGGGGACCCTGTCTCAAAAAAAAAAAAAAAAACCCAAAAAAAAAAAAATCCATCCTCTTGTATAGCCTGTATTCCTGTGAAGTGAGGAAACATAATACAATGGTTCTCAAAATAATTACGGTGCTAGCAGAGGCTCTGCCCATTTCTCATAGCCTGAGCATTGGCTGAATAAATGAAAATGTGGCAGGCCAATCGCCTCCCTTTCAAGATAATGCCTGAAGCAATGTATGTGGTAATCCAACCTACACCACCTGGAGCCTGAAATGCAGATCTTTGATTTTTCTTAAATACTTAAATACTGGTTTTTTATTTCCATTCATAAGACATAACACCTCTTTCTCTTTCTGGCTGCACCTGGTGTCCTGCAGAACTGGACTTGATGTTTTGATAAATTAATCTAGCATGTAGGAACTAGGTATCTCTAAAGGTATTTGTGAAGACTTAATAGGAACAGTCTCTTCCAGGGCCACTAAGGGTCACTAAGGCCAGAAGGCTCAGAACATGGAAGTGGAAGTCTATGCTATCTCAATCCTTGATTCTAATTGGTCTATCTGAATAGAAAATACAACTCCTATTTGAAAGCTATATGTCATCAGTTCCAAGGGGACAAAGATACGAAGTGATAGTGCTATCCTGTTGTTCTGGTCACCACGAGCTGTTACATATCTATATCTGTGTGTCTCTAGGACTCTGCAGAGTCTGGTAAAAAGCATGTTAATTTGGAAACAAATGTATCCAAAATAATCGTAGTTTTTAACCAAATATGACCAGATAGACAGATACAGACATGTTACAATGAATAACACAGCTAAGAGGTCTGTCATTCACTCTTTTTTTTTTAATCCACCTGCCTCTGCTTCCCAAGTGTTGGGATTAAAGGTGTGTGCCACCACGCCCAACCCAATATATGCTTTCTATTATTTATTTATTTATTTATTATTTATTTATTTATTTTATAAGATTATGTCATTCACTCTTTTGTGTGGTTCATTTCTCCACTGCAGGCTGAAATGTCACTTTCCTAACAGCATAAAACTAAATCTGGTTATTCTTCTTACTTGTTCTTTTCTCTTTCTTCCTTTGCTACTGTTTTTGTTGTCTTGTGTTTTTTTTTGTTTTGTTTTTTTTTGTGTGTTTTGTGGGTTTTTTTTTTTTGTTTTTTTTTTGAGATACAGCCTCATTATGTAGCCCAGGCTGGCCTTGAAATTCCCAATTCTCCTACCTCTGCTTCTCCTCAAATGCTGGAATTACAAGCATGAACCAGCTCACCTGGCTAGGTATTCTATTTTAGTAAAGCACTATAGCAAATGATAGTTGATTGGTTGATTTGCCAAATACCAATTCTCACTCCAATAAACCAGGATAGTGAATTCCAGGCCAGCATAGGCCACAATGTGAGACCTTGTCATAAGCCCTCCATTAGCCCTGAAACAAAAGTTCCTTAGAGAAATGGCTCATTTTATAATTGGGATAGAGGGGCTGGAGAGATGGCCTAGCGGTTAAGAGCACTGACTGCTCTTGCAGAGGACCCGGGTTGGATCCCCAGCACCCACATGGTGGCCAAAAACTGTCTTTAACTCCAGTTCCAGGGGAATCCAACATTCTCTCTGACCTCGGCTGCATTGAACGACACAGGTGCACAAACCTACATGCACACAGTACATTCATACACATAAAAGAATAAATAAATTTTTAAAAAATCACAAAAAATATAATTGGGATGGAAAAAGCCCACAATGAACCATATATATATATATATATATATATATATATATATATGGTGAAAAGATGTATATATATATATACATATATATATGAAAGTTTTCAAAAGTAATAATGTTGTATCAGAAGGACAAGAAGTCACCCTGCAGGGGTTTCTAAGAGTCGCTTTTGAGCAATCTGAGCATTTATTAATGACTGCATTGGATTTAAATGCTATATATATGGGCTGGAGAGATGGCCTAGCGGTTAAGAGCACCGACCACTCTTACAGAGGACCCGGGTTCGATCCCCAGCACCCACATGGCGGCCGAGAACCGTCTGAAACTCCAATTCCAGGAGAACTCCAGTTCCAGGGGAATCTGACACCCTCTTCTGACCTCCGCGGCATTGCACGACACAGGTGCACAAACTTGCATGCAGACAGAACATTCATACACATACAGAAATAAAATTAATTAAAATAAATAAATAAATGCTATATATATATTATATTTATACAAAATCATATATTTATTAGTTCAAAATTGTACTTTAAAAAATCACTAGGTTGCTTGTGTCCCAGCTAACTCATGCTGAAAGTTTATAAAGATAATAAGGACAAAGAATCAAGTATTAAAATAAGATTAACTGCAGGTCATTTACTAACCTTTCATAATCTGCTTCCTGATTTATAAAATAGTACTGCTTGTGCCTAGTGCACAAGTTTTTGTGAGCATTAAGATGAAATAATAGTATTTGGGATCCCAGATAATTAAAAAAAATAGTGTAAGCATGTAAAGGAAAGCTGCTATTGCCCCATGTAGTCACTTTCTAAATGAAACAGATGCCTGAAGACTGATACCATTCTCTGTCTCTGGTCAAGGAGACAGAGACCTAAGGGGTTAAGTGTAAGTTCTCTATTCTGATTGATTGTCACCTTCTCCTTGAAAGCTACGCTGGATTATAGTTAATGAAGTTCCACCCTTGCCAGAAATGGAAGATCCTCCCTAATGCCTAGATAATGATCCAAACTCCATGTCCACATTCTCTGGGGACTCGCACATAATAAGATCCCAGTGGCTGATCATCACTCCGTCCCTCTAAATGCAACATTAGAGGGCTGCCAGCAATCCAACTGTGACTTATTATTTTTCCTTCTTAGCTGAAGTAAGAGGTTCCCACGGGACATCTGTGCAACCAAGAAAACATTGAATCCCTCCTATTCTTTGTAATGAGGGGGAATCTAGCTTTTAACTTCAGAAGAATCATTCGAAGACTTGAGTCCTACTCAAAGAGTCTAATGGATTCCAAGCCACCTGAACCCTAGTTCTGTATGAAGAGAGACATATATTAAAGAATTGAATATTTAGGAGCAAGTTGCCCAAGAATTAGTTATTTTTTCTTGATCTCCTTGAGAGAAAGTTGGACACTGTCTCACATCCTCAGATCCTGGCCCTGAATGTAGTATACAACCAGCATTTACTAACTAAGGCAGATATCTAGGTTTATCTGCCCAGCATCTCCTGGAGTAGTCTGTTCTCAAATGTACAGTCATTATGACAGCGTCTATGCTTTGTCTCCATCTGTTCTCAGATGTACAGTCATTATGACAGCTTCTACGCTTTGTCTCCATCTGTTCTCAGATGTATGGTCATTATGACAGCTTCTACGCTTTGTCTCCATCTGTTCTCAGATGTACGGTCATTATGACAGCTTCTACGCTTTGTCTCCATCTGTTCTCAGATGTACAGTCATTATGACAGCTTCTACGCTTTGTCTCCATCTGTTCTCAGATGTACAGTCATTATGACAGCTTCTACGCTTTGTCTCCATCTGTTCTCAGATGTACAGTCATTATGACAGCTTCTACGCTTTGTCTCCATCTGTTCTCAGATGTACAGTCATTATGACAGCTTCTACGCTTTGTCTCCATCTGTTCTCAGATGTACAGTCATTATGACAGCTTCTACGCTTTGTCTCCATCTGTTCTCAGATGTACAGTCATTATGACAGCTTCTACGCTTTGTCTCCATCTGTTCTCAGATGTACAGTCATTATGACAGCTTCTACGCTTTGTCTCCATCTGTTCTCAGATGTACAGTCATTATGACAGCTTCTACGCTTTGTCTCCATCTGTTCTCAGATGTACAGTCATTATGACAGCTTCTACGCTTTGTCTCCATCTGTTCTCAGATGTACAGTCATTATGACAGCTTCTACGCTTTGTCTCCATCTGTTCTCAGATGTACAGTCATTATGACAGCTTCTACGCTTTGTCTCCATCTGTTCTCAGATGTACAGTCATTATGACAGCTTCTACGCTTTGTCTCCATCTGTTCTCAGATGTACAGTCATTATGACAGCTTCTACGCTTTGTCTCCATCTGTTCTCAGATGTACAGTCATTATGACAGCTTCTACGCTTTGTCTCCATCTGTTCTCAGATGTACAGTCATTATGACAGCTTCTACGCTTTGTCTCCATCTGTTCTCAGATGTACAGTCATTATGACAGCTTCTATGCTTTGTCTCCGTCTGTTCTCAGATGTACAGTCATTATGACAGCTTCTATGCTTTGTCTCCGTCTGTTCTCAGATGTACAGTCATTATGATAACTTCTATGCTTTGTCTCCATCTGTTCTCAGATGCACAGTCATTATAACTTCTACGCTTTGTCTCCATCTGTTCTCAGATGCACAGTCATTATGACAGCTTCTACGCTTTGTCTCCGTCTGTTCTCAGATGTACAGTCATTATAACTTCTATGCTTTGTCTCCATCTCCATCCTTACCTTCTGTTCACCTCATCCTCAACCCCCATTCTCTTGACTTATCTTGGGGGTGTCCCCTTCTCCAGAATCCTTCAAATTATAGATTAAATACCCAATCTCTTTAGTAGTAGGGGTCTCAAGATGAAACTGTAGCAAGAGTTCACGTTTTCTCCCATGTAAGAAAAAAAATCAGTATTAAGGGAAAGTAAATCCAGCCATGCTGTAGGGAGAAGTGACCCAATAGTACTCTAGAAGATGATTTTGAGGCCTGGATCTCCTAAGATCTGCCTGCACCTTGATCCTCTTATGGTTTGGCTAGTCAGTACATCCTTGAATTGGCAAGCCAGTAAGTCCCCTTTCTTCTCTAAGCTGTACAGATTGGGGATCTGCCACTTACAACCAATCAAATCATAACCAATATATTATTGGTTCCTCCAGATTTCCTGTGCAAAAGAAACAGAACGTGGTAGCCAACCAACTTTTCCATTTCATATCTGGAACAATTCCCAACTTCTGTCTCTGGGTTGGTTCTTCATTTACTCTGCAATTTCCACATCCTTGCCAGAGTAAGTGTCCTAAACGCCCTTTTATCTATGGCCACACTATCCTGGTCACTCCTGATCTTGTCTTAAATGCCTCTTTTTTGTAAAATACTTCCTGATGCCCATATCTCTTTCCCTGTGACCACTAGAGTGTACTTTCATGAACCTGTTTACATGGTTATCTTATCACATGCAACAATTAATATACTAACTTCCTTACGAAGCTCTCTGGAATCAAAATTTCACAGTCTCCAGGGAAGACACCATATCTTACTCATGTGTGATACCCTAATTCCTAATCTGTTCCTGAAATACTGTAGTTGTCCAGAGACTATTCATTCCCTGCTGGCAGATAATCACTATGTGTAGTGTAAGCTGCCTTCATTAGACTTACTTCTGCTCTCTAAAGAGCATGGCAAACTGATCGACACCTCAGCAAAGCATTTGAACTTTATATCTGCATTTCGCCTTCTTCTTTCTTCCTGTGAATCTTCAAAGAATGTAAATTTATCAAAATACATATTGCTTAAATCTTATAGACTTGGGTATAAAAATAAATAAAAAAGAAACTGACTCCTGGAACTGGAGATGGGTGTCGGTAAAGTGACTGCCTGGCAAGCATGCAGAAGTGCTTATCCCATATCAAACTTCTGCCATCCATTGTAGAAGCTCAACAACCATTGTGGAAAAGGGGAGAGAGATTGTAAGAGCCAGGGGTGCTGGGTGGCCACAAGAGCATAGTTTTTCAGACAGCTAGGAAGTTACTCATATGAACTTACAGTAACAGCAACTATGCACAAGACCCATGCAAGTCCAAGCCAGACAAAAACCCAGCACTAAAGTGGGGAAATGGATAAGAAGTCCCAATCTTAGCTGAGGAAATACTGGCAACTAATAAACTACAGAGACAGGGAAAGTTGGTTTTCTTTAAGGGAGTGATGCTAGATAGGTCAACCTGGCTCCAATGGACAGATTCATACTGAACGACATTTGGGAACACAAACTTTGCTTACTAGACCTTAACATATATGACAGAATACATGAAATGGGGGAGGGGTGATAAGAGGGTGCAGTTAGGGGAAGGGATCTAAATATGATCAAAATACATTGTATGAAATTTGCAAAAACTCAATAAAAAATTTACTAACATTCAAAAATTAAATAAAAAATATTGGGGCTAGAGAGATGGCACAGTGGTAAAGAGTACTGGCTGCTCTTGCAAGAGACCCAGGTTTGGTTCCCAGCACCTATGTGGTGGCTAACAACCATCCATATCTCCAGTTCCAGGAGATCCAATGCCCTCTTTGGGCCTCCAGAGGCATTGTACAACATGGGTGCATTTACCTACATGCAGGCATTACATTCATACACATAAAATAAAAATATGCTGGAGAAGGGATGGAGAGATAGCCTAGTGGTTAAGAACACCGACTGCTCTTGCCGAGGACCCGGGTTCGATCCCCAGCATCCACATGGTGGCTAAGAACCTTCTGTAACTCCAATTCCAGGAGAACTCCAGATCCAGGGGAATCCGACACCCTCTTCTGACCTCCGTGGCATTGCACGACATGGGTGCACAAACCTACCAGCAGACAGTACATTCATACACATACAAAAATAAATAAAAATTTTAAAAAGATGTAAAAAAAATATGCTGGAGAGATGGCCTAAGCAGTTAAGAGTGCGACTGCTCTTGCAGAGGACCTGGGTTCGATTCCCAGCACCCACGTGGTGGCTGAGAACCATCTTTAACTCTAGTTCCAGGGGAATCTGACACCCTCTTCTGACCTCTGAGGCATTGCACAACATGGGTGCACCTACTTACATGCAGACAGTACACTCATACACAAAAAATAATAAAAGAAAAAAAAAACTTTCGCAGGGCGTGGTGGTGCACGCCTTTAATCCTAGCACTCAGGAGACAGAGGCAGGTGGATCTCTGTGAGTTCAAGGCCAGCCTGGTCTACAGAGTGAATTCCAGGACAGCTGGGGCTACAGGGAAACCCTGTCTCGAAAAGACCAAAAAGAAAAAAAAAAAAATAATAAATAAAATGTTTATTTTATTTATTTCTGTATGTGTATGAATGTACTGTCTGCATGCAAGTCTGTGCACCCGTGTTGTGCAATGCCGCGGAGGTCAGAAGAGGGTCTCGGATTCCCCTGGAACTGGAGTTCTCCTGGAATTGGAGTTTCAGATGGTTCTCGGCCACCAGGTGGGTGCTGGGGATCGAACCCGGGTCCTCTGCAAGAGCGGTCGGCGCTCTTAACTGCTAGGCCATCTCTCCAGCCCATAAAATATATTTTTTTAAAATATAGCAATGTATGCTTATGTCAGAAAATATAAGACATGGGGCTGGAAAGATGGCTCAGTGGTTGAAGATACTGGCTGCTCTTACAAAGGACCCAGCTTCTCACGGGACCCTCACCCTGCATACAACTGTCTACTTGCTAACTTTTAATGTTATTTTTACATTATGTACGTTCTCACCCAGCCTATCTTGTGCAGACTGGCATTATATCTAAGGTTCTTATAACTGTGGTATGATTGGTAAGATTCCTGTAATAGTGCTTTTAAAAAATAAAAAGCCAGGCAGAGAAAAAAAAAAAAAGGACCCAGCTTCAAATCCCAGCACCCACAAGGCAGCTAGCAACAGTCCATAACTCCAGTTCCAGGGGATCCAAAACCTTCTTCTGAGCTTAGTGTGACTTGCATGACATGGGTCCACTTAAATCCATGCAGGCAATACACTCATCCACACAAAATTAAAAATATAATAAACAAAATATTTTTTAAAAAAGAAATATAAGACATGAAATGAAAATCAACTATACACTAGTCAGTGATATTGAATGAGATATTCCAAGTGAGATATCAGGATAGTTAATAAAGGCTGGCACACAGGAAAAGCCAAGGTTTGAAACAATTCTTATAATCCCTTCTTATCTATCCTTTGAGGGTTCCAATGTGATTTCTTTGGCTGTACTCTGTTGGCAGGTTTGCAGGTCATGACCAGCGATAGCACAACTGACCTCAGTATCAGCTCTGGGAATGAGAATAATCCATTAATGATCTGGGGCTCAGCTTTGTTCTGGCCCTGAGCCGCAGGAGGTTGCCCCTTCTCTCTTTCAGCTGCATCTTATAAGCCTCTGTCCCTTTAACCACAAGTTGTCCAGAGAAACATAAACTCTCCTCCCAGGGGATTAAAATCCTCCCAACTGCACAGCAGAGGTTCCCGGCCTTGATGGCATAGGCACCAGCAGGAGAAGAGAAGGAAAAGACTCTGGAAGATGCAGAGCTGAGTCCTTAGGCAGGAGCAGAAGGCCTTTCTGGAGCACCAGTACCAGTATCCTTTGCTGGTAAGGCACACACATGTGGCAGCCCGGAGGGGACTTGAGCAAGCAGTAGAGGCAGGCTGTCTCATAATGATTAAGTCATGGCAGAGCCAAGACCAGATAACTGTGATCAATGGAGGTCTACTTTATGAAAATTGGTAGAAATGCAGCAAAAGCCTCAGAGAACCGTCCTTGCATTGGCCACGGAGATACAAAGGTGGCTGAATTTCTGCTTGCTAGATACTCTGGTGAATGATTTTCCTCTCAGTGCCCTCATTCCCTATGTGTAAATATATACATGCGAAATTAAATTCCTGTCTGCTAATGCTTTAGGGAGAATTAAATAAGCTAGAACATAGAAGGTGTTCACCTGGGCAACCAACTGTTGCTCAATAATTTTTTTCTACTATTAAGATTTCTTTAAAAACTCCTGAAAATACTACTTAGAAATCATCTAGTTCAATACTTTCACTTTCAAAGATATATTTTTTTTTTTGTATGTGTATGAGTATACTGTCTGCGTGCAGGTTTGTGCACCTGTGTCGTGCAATGCCGCGGAGGTCAGAAGAGGGTTTCGGATTCCCCTGGAACTGGAGTTCTCCCGAACCGGAGTTTCAGACGGTTCTCAGCCGCCATGTGGGTGCTGGGGATCGAACCCGGGTCCTCTGTAAGAGCAGTCGGCGCTCTTAACTGCTAGGCCATCTCTCCAGCCCTCAAAGATATTTTCTAGAACTATTTTAATAAGCTTGTTTATATACAAATTCTTCCAAAGATGACGTCTTAACTTAAAATACTCAGCAGCCCTCAGATTTCACTGGGAACCACAAACACTTCCCACAGAATCCCAAGTCAGGAAATGGCTCCGTTCAAAGCAAAATGGTGGCTCTCAGAGTTCTGTGATCTCTTTACAGGACTATCTGTACCAAAGCTAGCCTTAAAATTGAGTACTGACTAAAAAGATATGAAGAAATGTTATTAGTAAAAAGTATCTCAAGTTCAATGGAAAAACGCCAATCATATTTGCATTTGTGATATTTATCTCGGTTTTCTTATGCTCAGAACACGGGAAACAAAAATGGAGAGTCATGCCAGACATGGTGGCACACACCTTTAATTCTAGTACTTGGGAGGCAGAGGCAGGCAGATCTCTGTGAGTTTGAGGCCAGCCTGGTCTACATAGTGAATTCCAGCCAGAACTACAGGGAGACCTTGTCTCAAAAAGACTAAAAAAAAATTAAAAAAATGGAGAGTCAGTTAAGATCTATTTACAATATATAGTTTAGGATGTTGGAATGTTAAGTCGATGATTAGTTAAGATATGGAAAAAAACAAGCCAAGAAAAAGCATTATCTTTCGATTTGAAGGAAAAGATGGAGGTGAGATTTTCTTTTTCCTCTTAAGATCTGTCCACTACATTCTCTGCACTACTTTTAGAACACAAGAGTGTACCCGGAGCCCATGTGCTTAAAGTCTTTCTGCTTCACCGCTAAACTGAGACCAAGGAAAGCTGAAATGGTAGAAGTGAATACTAGAATGTTTCAGACTGGTGGGGGCTGGAGTCAGTTCCAAGAACCGCATGATGCAGCATTAGAATAGTCAGTGATGAACGTTAGTGGTCCCGACCCAATAGTGTACTTGTCATTGACTAAATTTAGCCTTCTAGCATAAATGCTGTTGGAGTTTGAATTTTGTTTCAGTTTTTGTTTTTTTAAAGATCTCTTTTAGGTAGTGCAGGTTGGCCTCAGACTCATGGACCTCCTCCTCCCAAGTGGGAGCCACCATGCCTGCAAGAGGTTTGATTTTTTTCATAGGCAACACTTACTGAGTCGAAGTACTAAGTACCCTAAGAGAGTATTCACTTGAGCCCATAACTAGCCCGTGAAGACAGGATTATCATTACTCTACTGCACAGATGAAAATGAGAGTTGAAGAGATTAAGCAGGTGGGAAATCATTTAGAGAAACAAATTGTGGATGCAAGTGTGCTGTGTGCGTGTGTGTGTGTGTGTGTGTGTGTGTGTGTGTGTGCGCATGTGTTCCAAGGGGAACGGTGTCTCATTTTGTGCTAAGTCATGAGCATGCCCACTCTGCTTCTCTTTCTTCCCTTTTCGTTATTCTTCATGCCTTCACTACATTTCCAGAAAACTGCTGTCTCTCTTTTTTTGTTGTTTCTTCTCCTTTAAAATCATATTAGTAATTGTACAAAATACTGGGTTTTCATTGTGATATGTCCATAAAGGATCCTACTTTGACATAAGATAATGTGTAACTTACCTACCAGACTTAGCTCTTCCAAGATTATGATAAACTTCATTTTTGCACCAAATGGAGTTGTCCAGACATGCAGCAAAGAGGTGTGACAACGAGAGGGAGGAGGACACGGAACCCTCTATTCTGTTGTTTATTATGACCGTGCTGCAGACCTAGCTTTCCTTCACACCTGCAGGTTTTTCCACTCCATGCAAATTAACTTCTTAGGACTAAAGGGCAGAAGGGCGAGGGTGCTCATCACCTATAAGAATGCTCTATTGAGGGGCTGGAGAGATAGCCTAGCGGTTAAGAGCATTGACTGCTCTTGCAGAGGACCCGGGTTCGATCCCCAGCACCCACATGGCGGCTAAGAACCATCTGTAACTCCAATTCCAGGAGAACTCCCGTTCCAGGGGAATCCGAGACCCTCTTCTGACCTCTGCGGCATTGCACGACACGGGTGCACAGACCTGCATGCAGACAGCACATTCATACACATACAGAAATAAAAATAAAAAAAAAAAGAATACTCTATTGAGAAGGACACACAAGGACACTGTCAGAGAGGTTGAGGAAACACATCAGAGCCTAACCTTGCCTCTCCATCACAAGCTAGATGACCTGGGGAAGCTGCTTCAGTCTATGTCAGCCTCGGCATTCATGAGAACAATACAGGAAGATAAATGATTTTCCCAAAGTCTTATAGCTATAAAGTGTGTGAGCCAGGATGTCAATGAAAGTTTTCAGTTAATTGTAATGGAGGATTGAAGGGAAGTGGAGGGCACAGTAGCCAAAATCATGGGGACTGACAGGCTGTATCTTCATAATGGAAGTGGATGTCGATGAAAAGAGAATGGAATGGTTTTACTGGAGAGCACATTCAAGCAGAGAAATTAGCATTAAGTGCAAACTTGAAGGTGATGGGGGGGGGGGTGTAACATCAATCCAGACAGCAAATACTCCATTTGTCTTGTGGATTCCTTTGGGAGAAGGGAGGGACAGAAGTTAGGAACTTGACAGTTCTATAGCTGTCTGGGTTTTTAGAGCTAAGCTAGACAGGAGCAGAATGGAGAGTCGAGTGGCAGGGATGCTAGTCAGTGCCTACTGGTCATACAGCTCTGTATAAAGATTGGAGATACTTCGCTGGGCATGGTGGCACACGCCTTTAATCCTAGCACTTGGGAGGCAGAGGCAGGCGGATCTTTGTGAGTTCAAGGCCAGCCTGGTCTACAGAGTGAGTTCCAGGACAGCTGGGGCCACAGGGAGACCCTGTCTCAAAAAGACCAAAAAAAAAAAAAACAAAAAGATTGGACATTCTTCAAGAATCCACTTCCCCACTCCAGCTGACACTCTCCACCCGGTATTGCCCACAGACATTTCCAACTGTGTCAGAAGACAACGTCCTCCAGGAGTCATGAAGGTTTTCTTCCACTACCAGAGGTTTAGGTTCATAATGCTTGCTAAGCCAGCTGGCCGGCACTTCCACAGGGATCACCAGCTTTGGACAACTCTGACTCTTGCTGACTTTGAAGCCATAAATCGCTGTGAGAAGCCACTGCCCAAGAACTTTAACTTTGCTGGAGATGTGCTGGACCAGTGGTCCCAAAAGGAGAAGGTAGACGACAGTGGTTTCCACTGGTTCTCGGTGTTTGCTCATCTCTGTCTTCCACATCCTTGCTCTTGGTTCCCGTCAAGTTCAGTTCTTTCCTTCCGTAGGCGCCTGTTGTTTTCCAATTGCCTGCTCCCTCCAGAGAACACAGATCCTCAAATATACATGGCTTCTCTGGAGTCGCACTGGTCCCCCCTCCCCGCCCCGCCCACTGCACACACCCTGGTGGTTCACAGGCCCAGGCCCCATGCGTCTTCCCTGCTGTGTTCCTCCATGTTTCACACAACAGCTCTTTGGGTTTGGAATGGTCATAAGCTTATCATGAAAGCAATCTCTGAGCTTTCGTTTTTATGAGTGTAGGTGAAATATCTGAGGGAGAATCACAACTTTGAAAAACAAGGACAAACAGACTATAGAATGCCTCAAGCCCTGGCTTCAGAAAAAGGGTCTACCTCGTGCCCGGTCGCTTGCCAGGCCTTGGAGCTAAGCACTTTGTCAGTCAAATGCATCACAGGCCTGATGCTGCCTCAGAATATGAAATTTTGCCTCTTTTTTTCTTTTTCTTTCCTTTTTTTTTTTTTTTTTTGTTTTTTTTTTTTTTGTTTTTTGGTCTGTTTTGAGTCAGGGTCTCCTGTAGCCAGCTAGCCTGGACACTCACTATGTAGCAACCAGGCTGGCCTGAACTCAGAGATCCACTTGCCTCTGCCCGCCTTCCACATGCTTGGGAGTAAAATATGGACCAACCATGACATATAATGATTCTATTAATTAGAGGAGATAAGTCCTTCCGTAAAAAATCATGGAGTCTTGAAGCGGGTTGTGGTGGCATACACGTTAATCCTAGGCCTGGACGACAGAGGCAGGCAGATCTTTGTGAGTTCAGGCAGCCTGGCGACCGATAGTGAATTCGGAACGATCTGGGCTACAGGAGACCCTGTCTCGAAAAGACCAAAAAAATTGTTTTTTAAAGTCATGGCGATCTTGGGGTCCCTGGAGAGATAGCCTAGCAGTAAGAGCTGGACTGCTCTTGCAAAGAACCTGGGTTCTATCCCCGAGCACCCGACATGGCTGACTAAGAACCGTCGATAACTCCAATCCAGAGACACTCTGTTCCAAGGTGAACCGAGACCCTATTATGACCTGGAGGCATTGCATAACACGGTGCACAAACTACTGCGACAGATACAAGTTCATACCATACAAAAATAAAATAAATTTTTTTTAAAAGTCATGGAGTCTTTAATACCTAACACCTGCTGAACTCTCTGGAGCAGAGAGACAGATAGAAACTGATAATCCTAGCCAGGCGTGGTGGTGCACGCCTTTAATCCCAGCACCTGGGAAGCAGAGGCAGAGGGATCTCTGTGAGTTCAAGGCCAGCCTGGTCTACATAGTGAGCTCCAAGCCAGCTAAGACTAACGGGAGACCCTGTCTCAAAAAGCCAAAAAAAAAAAAAAAGAAATTGATACTCTTTAGAAAGAATTTAAGAGTATATATATTTCTGCAGCCTGTTTAAACAAGTGGTACTCATTTTCTAATACTGGTGCTAATTAATTAAATGTTTTTTCTTAGGTAAATGAACAAATCAATGCATATACAGTTATAAAGTACAATTCAATAGTTCATTTATAGACAAATTTGGTAGAAATTTTGATGACTGAGAAATGCTAACTTATTATTTTACTATCACTTCATCAAATCCCATAACTGCCTGGGGGGTTTAACATAATAAACTTAACCTGGGGTGGGGGGATAATCTACTTATCCAAAGACACACTACTTCAAAAGAACCTGAACTGAGTCCCTAATCTTGTAGGGCTTACAAATACATAGGGAAGGGATCTGCAATATAATACTTTTCAGTGTGTTGGAGTCACCTAAAACACTAGCACACTGCTGACGGAACACAGAGAAAAGTAGGGAAAGGAAAAGGATGCTAAAAAGGCTGACAAGCAAATTAAACACGAGCTGAACCATCAGGTTTTACCACGCAGGGAGGGTAAAAGTATTCCAGACAGAGGGGGGGGGACGACGACAGACACGGGACACACGACATGAAGCACATTTTTACCAGTTGATACATAAAGCAAAGAGGTTTTTCAACATAGGTGGCTTAGTTTATAGGTAAAAGCTTCTTCCAGAAATTAGTCCATTAATGCATACCTCTAATCTATTCCTGTGACCTGTGAAACTCACACCTCAGCTTTAAGGTAAAAATAAGTATCAAGATCCTAATGAAACAGTAAATCTATCAAGGCCTTTAGGTGGAACAAAATGTAATTCTCACTAGAAACAAATTTTATTAGTGGAATATAGGAGAGCCTGAAAAACTGTGGTAGAGGCTGGAGAGTCAATCTCAATGTAGGCAGAAACCTGGACAGCTGCATGAGGATGCGCAGGTACCAAGAGCCCAGGCACATGTTTTGTCCAATCATTTTCTACTTTTTGTTTCCTCTCAGAAAACTCAAAGCTCAGGGAGAAAATAACAGATTGACTCAGCCTTGGTAACATACCCATCCCCTGTTGAGAGAAGGTAATCTCCCTGAAGGGTTGTGACATGCAGGCTGTGTTCAGTCAGAGAGGTGGTTTTCCCCACAGGCAAACTGAAGTGCTGTTACTAAATGCGCAAGAACAGATCTGGAGGAAGAGTGACACCGTGTCTTAGTCTTACCAGACATACAACCAGTTAATCTGCCTTCGGTGTTAGCTTTCTATTGCTGTGATGAAATACCTAAGATAAAGGGAAGAAAGGCTTATTGTATTTCGTGCTTGCAGAGATTTCTATATCTGCTCAGTTGTGCAGCACATTACCTCACAGGGAGGGAAAGTACATGGTGGAAGCCCCCCCCCCAACGCTGCCACGAGCATCTCCCCAGTGAACTCACTTCCTCTCACTAGGCTCCACCTCCCCAAAGTTTCACCACCATCAGTAGAGCCATGGACTAGGGACCAAGCCTTTTACCACATGGCTCTTTGGAAGACACCTCCAAATCACAGCACATTCTCTTCTGTTTCCCATGTGTCTCTGGCCAGTCAGGGGAGAGACCAGACAGCCCAGCCCTGTGGTGGGTGAATGGCAAAGGTGATGAGGTGAAATGGACCTTCAGAGAACTGGGTTCCTTGTCCCGAAAGGCTGCCAATGTGCTCATCAAGCCCTGCGGCCTGCAGAGAGGAGACCGAGTGGCTGTGATTCTGCCTCGCATCCCAGAGTGGTGGCTCATCAACGTGGCTTGCATGCGAACAGGTTAGTGTGTGACCACCAGAAAGGCGGCCTCAGGACCTGAAAGGGTTACTCGGAACTGAAAAGAGAGCCAGAGCTGCTGTGGTTTCTTCCCATTTATTTCCCCATCCACGAGAGAGCGATTAAAGACACAGAGAGCTTTGCTTTTATATTCATGCTCATTAGAGTCACAGTTGGATAGTTATAGAACAATAAAAAATAATAAAGTGGCCAGAATATATTAGTTCAGTAAAATATGAGCACGGTACCATTATCGCCATAGTATGCCTTCTTGGGAGAACCAAGTGCCTCCTGAGAAACTAGGGGAGACCCGGCATCCAGGAGATAACTCCTCAGCAAGCATTCTTGCACAAACTTTCTCATGAGATAAGGCTCTCTAGGCATACATGCTCAAGGTTACAGATTAATTTACCAAACATGTTTTTAATTCATAGGAACACTATTTCACAGTCCCTACAGTAGTGTTATGAAAGAAACATTTGTAAATCATGCAGAAACACAGAGACTGAAACTTGAGAATTTTCCGAAATTTCAGCTTTAACTAAAGATACCCTTATATGAGACAAAAAAACAAAAAAGTTGAAATGAAGAGCTATCACAATACAGTAATAATAATAATGATAACTACCTTAAAAAGCTGATAATATTGTGATTACCACTTTGCAGGAGAGGAAATCACCACACAGAAAATACTGAGACATTTACCCAAAGTCACACAACTAGAAAGTTAGGAAATTAGGGAGTTTGTGCATGGCACCAGATGAAGTGCCTGTTGCGCTCAAAAGGACCTGAGTTTGGATTCTCAGAACCCAGATAAAAGCTGGGCTTGGCAGGGCATGTGCCTGTAACCCCAGCTCGGTGAGGCAGATACAGGCAGATTCTGGGGTCTTCTCTACTGGCCAAGTCCAGCCAACTCAGCAATCCCCAGGCTAAGTGAGAGACCCTGTCCCAGGAAATAAGGTGAAGTGACTGAGGAAGGTATCCAATCCAGAGCTCTGACCTCCACACACGGCCTCACAGCAGGTGAGCAAGTGACTTAGAAGCTGTATACAAAACACTCCAAAATCAAATGTGCCTGGCTTCCAGCTCCAGCATGTATCTGCAGTGCTGGATTGTGCATTGTTTATCCCTGAAACCCGGAGTTTACTTAGCTGAACGTTTATCTAGATTCTGCCTGATATGAAAGTACAAAAGAAAAGAAAACAATTAGCATGTAAAGACTTGTAAAAATAGAGGATCCCAGTTGGAAAACCTCCACTTCTTTTCAGTCAAAAGAATTAATATATCCAAATTACACATTTTTCCCAAAGTGGTAATTTAGTGTACCCTAAATAAAATTGTCTTCTTTCAGACTGAGCTCAGTAAACCATGAACTACAATGGCCTGTTTTGGTAAATGGAATTTTTATGGAATACAGCCATGTATACTCATTTAAATATTGGTTCCATTTTTTCTATAGCAGCAAACATACTAAGACCAAAGTTGATTGTATGGTACAAATAGTCAAAAATATTCACTAGATCTTTTACCAAAAATGTTCACTGATTTCTTCTCTAAAAAAACAAAACATATAAGCCGGGCGTTGTAGCACACGCCTTTAATCCTAGCACTTGGGAGGCAGAGGCAGGCGGATCTTTGTGAGTTCAAGGCCAGCCTGGTCTACAGAGTGAGTTCCAGGACAGCTGGGGCTACAGGGAGACCCTGTCTTGAAAAAGACCAAATAAATAAATAAATAAATCTTAGAAACCAATTAAATAAATAAGAATGTTAAAGGATGCATTACTATAGAGAAGAGATGATGTTTGTGCAGTGTTGTTAAATGAAATACAAAATGGAAATATCTTAAATAGAAATGATTACATACTTTATAAATTAGCTAAGATGTAAATTTAGTCAAGCTCTTATTGGTTGAAAATTTGGCCCCTCACATGATGCAATATCATTTAGGACAATTTAGGACCAAGGGATGGCTCATTGGCTAAAGAAGCTTGCTTCTCAAGCCTGGTGACCTGAGTTCAATTCCCAGAACTCACATAAAAGTGGAAGGACAGGGCTGGGCATGGTAGTGCACGCCTTTAATCCTAGCACTTGGGAGGCAGAGGCAGGCTGATCTTTGTGAATTCAAGGCCAGCCTGGTCTACAGAGTGAGTTACAGGACAGCTGGGGCTACAGGGAGACCCTGTCTGGAAAAAAAAAAAAAAAAAAAAAAAGTGGACATAACCAAATCCATAGAGTTGTGCTCTGACCTCCAAATGTGCTCCCCAGTAATAATAATAATTGTAAAAAAAATGAAAATCTTTCAAAAATTTAAAAAGAACAATTTACAATTGATAATAATGAGTTTCATTGTAGTAATTTAAAATGCTTTTGCTACCAAGAAAGTAAATGAAAGCAGGACTATATAAAATATTTGGTATTCATTACAAAAAAAAACCCTTGCAAATATAAAATATAGTGTAGAATAAGATTAAGGGTGATTTACCTCTCAAGATAAGTACTTAGTCTTACTCAATCCATCTTAGTCCTATTACAAAATGCTGTGAATAACTGGCACATATGCTAATGCTCAAAATAGTTAATTAGACGAAGGAAAGCAGCCGAGGACCTATTTTCTCACCCAGAATCAGCGAACCTCTTGTGGCACTTTTGAGGTTGCTTATACTCCACCACATGACAAAACATTTTGATTTTGCTGGAAGGCATATGCAGTAAATACCAAGTCATTTCCCATCTAGCAAATATTTGCTATCTGAAATCCATTAGAAGAAATTTCCTCTTAATCCCCAAGGTGGCAATCTATCCATTGAATACATTTGTACCACAAATCTACCAAGGAAACCATATTTGTGAATCATTAAAAGCAAGTGGTTTATGAACTCCCCCAATGGGGGAAGAGGCTATAGGAGTTTGGATAGAGAAGGGGATCAAAATTTGATTAAGGCCTATTATATGAGGCCAGGCGTGGTGGCTCATGCCTTTAATCCTAGCACTTGGGAGGCAGAGGCGAGCGGATCTCTGTTGAGTTCAGGCAGCTTGATCTACAGAGTGAGTTCCAGGACAGCCAGAGTTATAAGGAGAACCTGTCTCAAAAAAACCAAAAAAATATATAAAAAGATCTATTATATGAAACATATAAAAGTTCAGCAAAAAAATTAAAAAAGAGCAAGTGGTTTGTAAGAAAAATAATCTTATATTTTTATAGCGAGTGAGCATCCTGAGATCCATGGTCTAGGATGTTTTCTTAATCAAGTTCTTTATTTTCACATATTTATTCATTTTCTCAAAAGGGAATAATATGTAGGGAATGGAGATATGGTTCAGGGATTAAAAGTCCTGGCTGCTCTCGCAGAGAACCCGGGTTTGGTTCCCAGCACCCACATGGCAGTTAATAATTGTCTGAAACTCTAGTTCCAGGGGATCTGACACCTTCTTCTGACCTCTGTGGGCACTGCACACAACACTGATGCACTTACACACATGCAGGCAATACACTCATACACATAAAAATAAAAGTAAAATAATTTTTTAGAAAAGCTGTCAAAATCTATTCAATAAAAGAGCCTCAGGATAGCAAGATGGTTCCATAAGTAAAGACTACATAGGCCTTGCAGCCTAAGTTCAGTCTCTGGAACCCACTTACAGGTAGAAAGAGCATCAACTCTACAAAAGTTGTCCTCTGATCTCTACACACATACTGTGGCATGCAAGCCTACACACACACACACACACATATGCACGCGCGCGCACACACACACACCATGCATGCACACATGCACAATAATAAAAGTCTCCTTCCTAGAAACTGAACTCCATAACTTCCTAGTTAGCTAACATCAGGGCACTGGGACTAGGTTTAAGTAAGATGCCAAGCATATGATACATGCTCAGTAAAAGGCAGTGGCTATTCTTTAATGCTTTCTATTCATTCCACTGTTTTCTCATGATTCACTTTAGAAGGTAAAACTAACCAGGCATGGTGGCGCACGCCTTTAATCCTAGCACTCGGGAGGCAGAGGCAGGTGGATCTCTGTGAGTTCAAGGCCAGCCTGGTCTACAGAGTGAGCTCCAGGCCAGCTGGGACTTAAAGGGAGACCGTGTCTCAAAAAGTAATAATAATGATAAAATTAGAAGGTAAAACTATCTCCTTCCTGCTTACATCTGTTCTGCCCCACATGTTCATCTCATAAGGAGCTGGTCCTTTTGAAACCTAATCTCTGACCAGTGTTTAGGATGAAGAGAGGAAGTGGGATGAATTAAGCATACCATAGTGTAAACCTTGGTGATGCCAGAGCACTTCATCAGAGATCTGAGGGCTGGCTCTGCAACTCACCACCAAATACTGCATGCTACCAGGGCTGCACAGAATAGTAGTCTTGGGCCATCAAGATGTCTCAGAGGGTAAAAACACTTGCCACACAAGCCTAGCTACCTGAGTTTGATCCCAAGAACCCATAAAGGTGGAAGGAAAGAACCAACTCCACAAAGTTATCCTCTGACCTCCATGCACGCATACCCTTCCACACCTACATTAGTACTGACACATTCATAATAAATAAATATTTGTTAAGTTTTAGAACAGTGGACTCCAAACACTTTGGATTGTCTAAACTATCAATAAAAATAATGGACACATGTTTTCCTATCTGGCTATAGCTTTTGAATTATTCTATTGCAGTAATGTAGCATGTATACCTGAAAGCATGTACAAAAAGGGGATAACACATTAAAAGAATTCTAGAGTCTCAGTAATTTTGTTAAATTCTATTATTTTCTTTATTGTTACTAATGAATAATCATATAACACCTTGGAGACAATTGGTGGAAAAGACTGAATGAGATAATAGTCATAGAAAATATTCCATAAGATGTAAAGTGCTATTTAAATATTATACAATTCAAACATGATGTTAAAATGATCTTTATTCGCACTAGCCCATCGTTATGATACCAGACACCGTCATTATCTCCATGTGACAGGTGAAGAAAGGAAGGCCAGAGAGATGAAAGTCACAAGGCTAGTAAGACCTGCAGTCTGTCAGAATGAAAAGGCAGAGCTCTAAGGATCCATGCAGTAGGGTCCTGCAAGATGGCGCAGGGAGCCAAGGCGCGAGGGCTGAAGCCTGGGTTCTAAGGCTCTTCCCACCCAGGCACAAAGCTCAATTTCCCCACAATCCACAAAGCGGTCATTTCAGGAGGCTCTTTCCCGTCCAGGGCTTGTCTTCATGCCAGGAACAATCCAACTGACGAGAAAAGACATTCTCTACCGGCTGCAAGTCTCCAAGGCCAAGTGCATTGTGGCCAGTGAGGAAGTGGCCCCTGGAGTGGACTCTATTGTGTCAGAGTGCCCCAATCTGAAGACCAAACTCCTGGTGTCTCCACACAGCCGGAATGGATGGCTTAGCTTTCAGGAGCTATTTCAGTGAGTACATATTTTCTGGGGCACTAACCAACAGCAGAAATCACATACATCTCTGAACGTCATTTGTCCAAAGACTCAGCAGTATTCTGAGTTGATCCAGGCTACTTCCCAGATAATAATTATCTAATAATGACTTGCGGGCAGAAGGAAGAAAACAGCTCTGCTGTGCTTTCCTGCTCCCTCTGTGGCCTATGATGAGACTAGCCTTTGCCCAGTTCCTGGGCCACATCTCTCGCCACTCTCCCTGCTTAGGGCCTTTGTACCTGCTGCTTCTTCTGCCTGAAATGTTCTTCCCCGGTCCTTTTTGGTTGTTCCTTCTTCTCATATTTCAGCTTAACTCTTTTGTCTTAAGTGAGGCTGTCCCTGGACAATCTGAGGGGAGCAGCAAGGTGCTTCCTCTTCATGGCACTCTCTTGTTTTCTTCAGAGCACTGGTCACTTCTAAATGATCAGAGCAGTCATTTGTTCTCTTAGATTCCATTTTTCTTCTCTGAAGTAGGGATTAGAAAATTAGGGCCCACACTGGCGGTTAAGAGCACCGACTGCTCTTGCAGAGGAACCGGGTTCGATCCCCAGCACCCACATGGTGGATGAAAACCGTCTTTAACTCAAGTTCCAGGGGAATCCGACACCCTCTTCTGACCTCCATGGCATTGCACGACACAGGTGCACAAACCTACATGCAGACAGTACATTCATACACATAAAAAAATAAATAAAATAAAAAAAAAAGAAAATTAGGGCCCAGAAGCCAAATATAGCCTAACACTTGTTTTTGTAAATAAAGCTTAACTGGAACATAGAGATGCCCATTTGTTTATATATGGTCCATGGCTGGTTTCATGTCATGATAGCAGAGTAATTCCAACAGAGATTGTAGGTGAGCCAGGAATGGTGGTATACACCTTTAAACCCAGCACTTGGGACACAGAGGCAGGTGGATCTCTGTGAGATGGAGGCCGACCTGGTCAACACAGTGAGTTCTAGGCCAGATAGGGCTACTAGGAGACCCAGTCTCAAAAAAAAAAAAAAAACAACAACAAAAGAATAAAAATCGATAGAGGCTATATGGTGCATAAAGCCTCAAATATTTGCCACCTGGCCCTTTGCACAACATTGAGCAGGCCCTGCTCTAAACCATATGCTCTAAGGAAGCAAAGGCTTGTCTTATGATTTGCTTGATTCCTTTATCTCCAATACCTAACAACAAATAGCTGAGTGTTTGAGAAATATTTAATAAGTGAATAAATAAAACAGATCACTTAACCTCAGTTTTCTTCATATGTAGCAGGGATAATTATGTTGCAAATATCTAGTGATGTTTTGAGGCTATGCGAGAAAATATTCCCAATGAGAAAATGCTCACTGATGGCATTATCCCTCCATGAAGCCTTAAATAGATTATATTTTCATAAAAATTAAAAATATACTTTGTGTCTTTTGTAAGCTGTGTGATCTCAGGCAAATTAAGTAACATTTATGAAAGTCTGTGTCTTAATCTATAAAATGGAGATAATGACAGCATGGAGTTGCAGAAAAAGCAGATGGGCAAAGCAATATGACATGCTTAACGTGGCATCTCATACAAGGAAATCACTCTGTAAATAGCACAGTAGTCATGATTGGTGTCACTGTTATTGTCAGGTTAATGACGTGATTCAACAGTGTATGATTTCTAAAGTATGTCAACTAGTTGAATATTCATCTCCAGCAATCAAATACTTTTTTTTTAATTTTTTTAAGGGATTCTACAATATAATGACACAGTTGTTTGCAGATAACATTGATGTTACTCAGTATGTCATACAATTAGGTTCAAATACTTTTTTTTTGGTTGTTTTGAGACAGGATCTCCCTGTAGCTCCGGCTATCCTGGAACTCGCTATGTAGACCAGGCTGGCCTTGAATTCACAAAGATCCTTTGTGAAGGATCTTTGTGAAGGATTCACAAAGACACCTTTAATCCTAGCATTTGGGAGGCGGAGGCAGGCGGATCTTCATGAGTTCAAGGCCAGCCTGGTCTACAAAGTGAGTTCCAGGACAGCTGGGGCTACAGGGAGACCCTGTCTCGAAAAGACCAAAAAAATAAAATAAAATGAAAAAATAGAAAACCATATGGAGCGATAATGAGAGCTGGTGTATATCATAAAGCTAATCTTCTATTTAAAAAATCCATTTGTAGGCCTTATACCCTCCTTTTGCATCCCCAAGATAGAAGTCATGAACACTTTCTAGAAAATTCATAAGATTAGGGGAAAAGTCAAGATTATAGTCCAAATATGGTTTTTCCTACAAAGGGCCTTGTTCTATAAGTCTACGATTCTGGATTCTGAGCCTAAGTCATTTAAGATGATGCTCAAGGCACAGGAACAGCAATAGCAGAGATATGGTGGGCAAGAAATAATTCCCCCCAAAATACCTCTGAAATACATAGGGAATGAACTGGCCCCCCTTTCCAGTAGAAAGCAAGCAAAGGCAAGATTATGAAAGGTGTCATATGCTATGCTAATTGCATGTTTGTGTGTGTGTGTGTGTGTGTGTGTGTGTGTGTGTGTGTGTGTGTTGTGCTGTTAGGGATTGATCCCAGGGCCCCACGCTTGCTAGGCAAGCATTGTACCACTAAGCTATATGTTTGGCCCTCTTTCTACATTTTATTTTAAGACAGGATCTCACTAACTTGCCCAGGATGGCCTTGAGATCATTTTGTAGCCCAGGCAAACCTTGAGAGTATACTCACTCCTCCTGGTTCAGCCTTGCAGGTAGCTGGGATTCCAGGCCTGTTCCACTTTTCCCAGAAGCCATGCTAAATCTTGAACTTTACTACTAAGCAAGGAAAGGCACTGAAGGGTTTTAAGGGGGGAGATGTCAAGGTTGAGCTTGAATGTTAAATAGATTTCTGTAGAAGCTGCACAGAGAATGACTCTGAAAAGGGCCAAATTGGAATCAGAGAGGTGACACTGGGGGAGGGATGGTGGAAATCTAAATCTGAGCTCTGGTGGACGGAGTGGAAAAGGTCACCTAAGGAACTAGCAGGACTTGAAGAGATTGCATTTGGAGGGTGAAGGAAACGGGTTAGGCCCGATATGCTTTTTTGTTGGGGGGTCAAGTGGTTGGAGTACTGTCCCCTGGAGCAGGAGGGACTGGAGGTGCACTGCGGCATTTGTCTAGTATGTTCCATCCTCAGAACTACAAAAAGTAAGATGAAATAAAAAGCCAACACGGCAGTGGTACACACCTGCTAATCCCAGCATTCATGAGGTTAAGGCAGGAGGATGGAGAGTTTAAAGCCAACCTAGCCTACATAGCAAGACACTGTCTAAAAAGAACTAAGAAATAAAAGAATGAACCAGCAGAGGAAGTTCTGAGATAGTAAGTTTAGATAGAGCTGAAGATACTGACATCAGCAATCTGGAAAGCCGTGGACGTCTACCAGGGGATGGCTATGTGAGTCTTGGGTGTAAAAATACAAATGAAGTTCAGTTCAGAGTCAGCTCTGACAATCCAGAAAGATGGAACTTAGAACTCAGACAGCCAAAAAGAAAGAGACAGTTCAGACCGTGGCATCCCCACCTGACCTCTCCCTGTCTCTTAGCAAAAGAGCAAGCAAATAAATAAGAGCCTTGCATTAATAGTTTAAAAGTTTCTTTACTAGATTGGGAAATGTACAAAAATCAGAGTTTCCTGGACCTAAGATGTTGGATAAAATGAAATAACCCTCTCTGGAACCCCAAACACCCAACTTCACCCTGTATTTATACTGGAAACAACCCTCAATGATCTTCTTTAAGAAAAGAGAGTTTCAAAAATATCTCAAAATTTTGTGAAAGTAATTCTGGTATCATAAACTGAGTATATTTGCGTAGTTAATGCCCACTATTTTATAGCGTCGATGACACTCATTCATCATTAAAATGAACTTGAAGCTAGGGATGTAACTCAGATAACAGAGTGCTTGCCTGGCATGCATGAAGCCCTGGGATCAGTCTCCAGCACCTCATAAACTGGGCACAGTGGTGGGAAGATCAGAAATTCAAGGTCATTATCAACTGCACAGTGTGGATGTGCAGCCAGCCTGGGCTTTATGATACCATCTCAAATAAAATAATGTAATACAAAGTAAAAATTCACTTAAATGACATCTTTTACTGTGAACATTTCAAAAAGAGAAATTAAAAATGATAGATAAACCTCAAAAATTCTTAGATACTGTGTCAATTATCTATCATTGACTAACAGACTATCCAATACTTAATGGTGGGGGGGGTCACATTTTATTTGTTTACATTCTGTGAGTCTGAAATTCACACAGGCTTCGTCAGAGGCAGCTGGTCTCGGCTTCACATCAGGTTGGAGTCCCCAAGGAAACTTTTTTTTAAACTATGAATCTTGAGGGACAATCAAGGAGCCTCAGAACTTCTACCCCACAGAGTAAATCATAAGCCCAGCCCAGCACAGATTAAAAGAGGACATCAGATCCAAACTTCAACAAAGGGAATAATTAACTTGTTCAGGCATAGGAGAAATTGGAGACACTCACAGAGGTTATCAGTCAGAATGCTTTTCACCTCAGTAATACAACTAAAAATGATCTTTAAAATATCATCAGTTTGGGGCTGGAGAGATGGCCTAGCGGTTAAGGTGCCGACCGCTCTTACAGAGGACCCGGGTTCGATCCCCAGCACCTACATGGTGGCCGAGAACCATCTGAAACTCCAATTCCAGGAGAACTCCGGTTCCAGGGGAATCCGACACCCTCTTCTGACCTCCGAGGCATTGCACGACACGGGTGCACAAACTTGCATGCAGACAGTACATTCATACACATACAGAAATAAATAAAATTAATAAAAAATTTAAAAAATCATCAGTTTTATTATCTCACAAGAAAGGGCAGAGGTAGAATGAACTGAGGATGGATTTAGTGGCTCAGTGGAGCTAGTATGGACCCCAATCCAACTGGCTTTCATCACACCATTTCCAGTGTGGTGGCAGCATGACTGGGGAAGCTCCAGACAGGCACGTGCTCTGCACTCTACACACGTCCGCTATTCAAGGGCTGTGAAACAGGATGGTCCAGGTGGGAGAAGATGGCATCCTCCCTTCATTGCTCTTTTTTCTCATGTAGACATGTATGGTGTGCATGTGTATGTGTATGCGTGGGTATGTGTGTGGAGAGTGCATGTGTGTGTGCATGCATGTGGAGACCTAAAGCTGGTGCTTGGGCATCTTCCTCAACCTCACTCCATCTTACTCATCAAAGTGGGGTCTCTCAATTGAAACCAGAGTCTGGCTAACCAGCTTGCTCTGGGTACCCCATGTCCGCACACTCTGCACACTGGAATTACAAGTGGGCCACCATGCCTGCCTGCCATTTACGTGGGTGCTGAGGATCCAAACTCTGGTTCTCATGCTTGCATAGCAAGCCATCTCCCCCACCCTCTCACTCTTTTTTTACAGCAAGAAAATGTGTCCCCGTGGGGCATTATATCTCAGTGACTCTACTAGTACCACGTGCCCATTCCTAATAATCCTGATTAGCTTGGGCTAATCACAATTTACTGGGTCTGTCTTCCCTGAACCATGTGACCACCTAGTTCCCGAACAAAGCCAGAGTTTTATTAGTTCACAAAAAGAAAGGGATAGGTGTTTGGTCAGCTACTAGCTATTTCTGTCAGAGATGTGGAAGATACTGAACAAAAAATATAAAAAAGTTTAGCCGGAGCCAGGCATGGTGGTGCAAGCCTTTAATTCTAGCACTTGGGAGGCAGAGGCAGGCTGATCTTTGTAAGTTCAAGGCCAGCCCGGTCTACAGAGTGAGTTCCAGGACAGCTGGGGCTACAGGGAGACCCTGTCTCAAAAAGACCAAAAAAAAAAAAAAAGTTTAGCTGGGCGTGGTGGCACACGCCTTTAATCCTAGCGCTTGGGAGGCAGAGGCAAGCGGATCTCTGTGAGTTCAAGGCCAGCCTGGTCTACAGAGTGAGCTCCAGGCCAGCTGGGACTTAAAGGGAGACCCTGTCTTGAAATACCCCCCCCCAAAAAAAATGACAGTCTCTCACTGAACATGGAGCTCACAGTTTTGTCTATGCTGGCCGGCCAGAGGGCCCTGGGATCTGCTTGTGTCTGCCACCCAGTGATGGGGTTCCAGACACATGCTGCCATGACCAGTTTTTTTTGCCTAGGTTCTGGGGATCCTAACTCAGGTCCTCACGCAGGAACAGAAGGCACTTACCCCTCAGAGCCATCTCTCTAGCCCCAGGGTTAATTTCTCTCACTACTGTCTCAGCATTTCTCTGTTCTATACACTAGTTACTCAACAAATACCTATTGAGTTTTCCCATCGAAAATGCACTCAGAGGTGCTTTGGGTTTAAAGAATTTGGAACATATGCACGGCTACAGTGAGGGATCTTGGGGAGGGATTCCAAATCTAAACACAGAATTCACTTATGTTTTGTGTATACTTTTTATGAATAACCTGGAGGGAATTTTATACAATGCCTGTGGTTTTTTTTTTCCATTTTACTAACATATTTTTATTGATTCAAGAATTTCATTCAGTTGAATTTTGATCATGTTGAGACCCTACCCCTACCCCTTCTCCACCGGTGGCTGTTTTGTGAGGTCAGGTGAGGAATTTTCTACTCATGGTCAAATGTCCTAAGTTTCAGATTTTGGATTAGGGGTGCTCATTGTCTTAGTTTGGGGGNGCCTGAGTTTGGATTCTCAGAACCCGATAAAAGCTGGGCTTGGCAGGCATGTGCCTGTAACCCCAGCTCGGGTGAGGCAGATACAGGCAGATTCTGGGGTCTTCTCTACTGGCCAAGTCCAGCCAACTAAGCAAATCCCCAGGCTAAGTGAGAGACCCTTGTCCATAAATAAGGTGAAGTGACTGAGGGAAGGTATCCAATCCGAGCTCTGACCTCCACACAGGCCTCACAGCAGGTGAGCAAGTGACTTAGAAGCTGTATACAAAACACTCCAAAATCAAATGTGCCTGGCTTCCAGCTCCAGCATGTATCTGCAGTGCTGGATTGTGCATTGTTTATCCCTGAAACCCGGAGTTTACTTAGCTGAACGTTTATCTAGATTCTGCCTGATATGAAAAGTACAAAAGAGAAAAGAAAACAATTAGCATGTAAAGACTTGTAAAAATAGAGGATCCCAGTTGGAAAACCTCCACTTCTTTTCAGTCAAAAGAATTAATATATCCAAATTACACATTTTTCCCAAAGTGGTAATTTAGTGTACCCTAAATAAAATTGTCTTCTTTCAGACTGAGCTCAGTAAACCATGAACTACAATGGCCTGTTTTGGTAAATGGAATTTTTATGGAATACAGCCATGTATACTCATTTAAATATTGGTTCCATTTTTTCTATAGCAGCAAACATACTAAGACCAAAGTTGATTGTATGGTACAAATAGTCAAAAATATTCACTAGATCTTTTACCAAAAATGTTCACTGATTTCTTCTCTAAAAAAACAAAACAATACGAGGCCTGGCGTTTGTGCACACTCCTTTAATCTAGCACTTGGGAGTCAAAGGCAGGCGGATCTTGTGAGTTCAAGGCCGGCCTGGTCTACAGAGTGGAGTTGTCCAGGCCACGCTTGGGGCTACAGGAGACCCTGTCTTGAAAAAGACCACAATAAATCAAATAAATAAATCTTAGAAACCAATTAATAAATAAGAATGTTAAAGGATGCATTACTATAGAGAAGAGATGATGTTTGTGCAGTGTTGTTAAATGAAATACAAAATGGAAATATCTTAAATAGAAATGATTACATACTTTATAAATTAGCTAAGATGTAAATTTAGTCAAGCTCTTATTGGTTGAAAATTTGGCCCCTCACATGATGCAATATCATTTAGGACAATTTAGGACCAAGGGATGGCTCATTGGCTAAAAGAAGCTTGCTTGCTCAGGCCTGGTGACCTGAAGTTCAATTCCCCCCAGAACGCACATAAAAGTGGAAGGACGGGTCTGGGCTTGGTAGTGCACGCCTTTAATCCTAGCATCTGGGAGGCAGAGGCAGGCTGATCTTTGTTGAATTCAGGCCAGCCTGGTCTACAGAGTGAAGTTACAGGACCAGCTGGGGCTACAGGGAGACCCTGTCTGGAAAAAGACAAAAAAAAAAAAAAAGTGGACATAACCAAATCCATAGAGTTGTGCTCTGACCTCCAAAATGTGCCACAACCAGTAAAAAAAAAAAATAATAATAATAAAAAAAATAAATCGAAAATTTAAAAAGAACAATTTACATGATAAAATGAGTTTCATTGTAGTAATTTAAATGCTTTTGCTACCAAGAAAGTAAATGAAAGGCAGGACTATATCAAAATGATTTGGTATTCTTACAAAAAAAAACCCTTGGCCAAATATAAAATATAGTGTAGAATAAGATTAAGGGTGATTTACCTCTCAAGATAAGTACTTAGTCTTACTCAATCCATCTTAGTCCTATTACAAAATGCTGTGAATAACTGGCACATATGCTAATGCTCAAAATAGTTAATTAGACGAAGGAAAGCAGCCGAGGACCTATTTTCTCACCCAGAATCAGCGAACCTCTTGTGGCACTTTTGAGGTTGCTTATACTCCACCACATGACAAAACATTTTGATTTTGCTGGAAGGCATATGCAGTAAATACCAAGTCATTTCCCATCTAGCAAATATTTGCTATCTGAAATCCATTAGAAGAAATTTCCTCTTAATCCCCAAGGTGGCAATCTATCCATTGAATACATTTGTACCACAAATCTACCAAGGAAACAATATTTGTGAATCATTAAAAAGACAAGTGGTTTATGAACTCCCACAATGGGGGAAGAGGCTATAGGAGTTTGGATTAGAGATGTGGGATCTAAAATTTGATTAAGGCCTATTATATGAGGCCAGGCTGGTGTGGACTCATGCATTTACACCTAGGCACGTGGGAGGCAGAGAGCGGAGCGGAGTTCTCTGTTGAGTTAAGGCAAGCTTGTCTTACAAGAGTGAGTTCCCAGGCAAGCCAGAGTATAAGGAGTAACCTGTCTCAAAAAAACCAAAAAAATATATAAAAAGATCTATTATATGAAACATAATAAAAGTTCAGCAAAAATTAAAAAAGAACGCCAGTGGTTTGTAAGAAAAATAATCTTATATTTTTATAGCGAGTGAGCATCCTGAGATCCATGGCTCTAGGATGTTTTCTTAATAAAGTTCTTATTTTCACATATTTATTGCATTTTTCACAAAGGGAAAATAATGTAGGGAATGGAGATATGGTTCAGGGATAAAAGTCCTGGCTGCTCTCGCAGAGAACCCGGGTTTGGTTCCCAGCATCCCACCCCATGGCAGTTAATATTGTCTGAACCTCTAGGTCCAGGGGATCTGACCGTCTTCTGACCTCTGTGGGCACTGAAACAACACTGATATGCACTTACACACATTGCAGCATCACACTCATACACTATAAAATAAAAATAATAATTTTTTAGAAAAGCTGTCAAAATCTATTCAATAAAAGAGCCTCAGGATAGCAAGATGGTTCCATAAGTAAAGACTACAAGGCCTTGGCAGTCCTAAGTTCAAGTCTCTGACCCACTAAGGTCGAGAAAGAGCATCAACTCTACAAAAGTTGTCCTCTGATCTCTACACACATACTGTGGCATGCAAGCCTACACACACACACACACACATATGTACACGCGCGCGCACCACCACACCACCATGCATGCACCACATGCACAATAATAAAAGTCTCCTTCCTAGAAACTGAACTCCATAACTTCCTAGTTAGCTAACATCAGGGCACTGGGACTAGGTTTAAGTAAGATGCCAAGCATATGATACATGCTCAGTAAAAGGCAGTGGCTATTCTTTAATGCTTTCTATTCATTCCACTGTTTTCTCATGATTCACTTTAGAAGGTAAAACTAACCAGGCATGGTGGCGCACGCCTCTATTATATCTAGCACTCGGGAGGCCGAGGCAGGTGGATCTCGTGAGTTCCAAGGCCAGGCCTGTCTACAGAGTGAGCTCCAGGCCACTGGGACTTAAAAGGGAGACCGTTTTGTCTCAAAAAGTAATACTAATGATAAAAAATTAGAAGGTAAAACTATCTCCTTCCTGCTTACATCTGTTCTGCCCCACATGTTCATCTCATAAGGAGCTGGTCCTTTTGAAACCTAATCTCTGACCAGTGTTTAGGATGAAGAGAGGAAGTGGGATGAATTAAGCATACCATAGTGTAAACCTTGGTGATGCCAGAGCACTTCATCAGAGATCTGAGGGCTGGCTCTGCAACTCACCACCAAATACTGCATGCTACCAGGGCTGCACAGAATAGTAGTCTTGGGCCATCAGATGTCTCAGACGGGTAAAAACACTTGCCACAGCAAGCCTAGCTACCGTGGTTTGATCCCAAGAACCCATAAAGGTGGAAGGAAAGAACCAACTCCACAAAGTCATCCTCGACCTCCGCTAACGCATTACCCTTCACCACACCTACATAGTACTAAACATTCATAAAAAAAAAATATTTGTTAAGTTTTAGAACAGTGGACTCCAAACCTTTGGATTGTCTAAACTATCATAAAAATAATGGACACATGTTTTCCTATCTGGCTATAGCTTTTGAATTATTCTATTGCAGTAATGTAGCATGTATACCTGAAAGCATGTACAAAAAGGGGATAACACATTAAAAGAATTCTAGAGTCTCCGTAATTTTGTTAAATCTATTATTTTCTTATTGTTACTAATGAATAATCATATACACCTTGGAGACAATTGGTGGAAAAGACTGAATGAGATAATAGTCATAGAAAATATTCCATAAGATGTAAAGTGCTATTTAAATATTATACAATTCAAACATGGATGTTAAATGATCTTTATTCGCACTAGCCCATCGTTATGATACCAGACACCGTCATTATCTCCATGTGACAGGTGAAGAAAGGAAGGCCAGAGAGATGAAAGTCACAAGGCTAGTAAGACCTGCAGTCTGTCAGAATGAAAAGGCAGAGCTCTAAGGATCCATGCAGTAGGGTCCTGCAAGATGGCGCAGGGAGCCAAGGCGCGAGGGCTGAAGCCTGGGTTCTAAGGCTCTTCCCACCCAGGCACAAAGCTCAATTTCCCCACAATCCACAAAGCGGTCATTTCAGGAGGCTCTTTCCCGTCCAGGGCTTGTCTTCATGCCAGGAACAATCCCAACTGACGAGAAAAGACATTCTCTACCCGGCTGCAAGTCTCCAAGGCCAAGGCATTGTGGCCAGTGAGGAAGTGGCCACCTGGAGTGGACTCTATTGTGTCAGAGTGCCCCAATCTGAAGACCAAACTCCTGGTGTCTCCACAACAGCCGGAATGGAGGCTTAGCTTTCAGGAGCTATTTCAGTGAGTACATATTTTCTGGGGCACTAACCAACAGCAGAAATCACATACATCTCTGAACGTCATTTGTCCAAAGACTCAGCAGTATTCTGAGTTGATCCAGGCTACTTCCCAGATAATAATTATCTAATAATGACTTGCGGGCAGAAGGAAGAAAACAGCTCTGCTGTGCTTTCCTGCTCCCTCTGTGGCCTATGATGAGACTAGCCTTTGCCCAGTTCCTGGGCCACATCTCTCGCCACTCTCCCTGCTTAGGGCCTTTGTACCTGCTGCTTCTTCTGCCTGAAATGTTCTTCCCCGGTCCTTTTTGGTTGTTCCTTCTTCTCATATTTCAGCTTAACTCTTTTGTCTTAAGTGAGGCTGTCCCTGGACAATCTGAGGGGAGCAGCAAGGTGCTTCCTCTTCATGGCACTCTCTTGTTTTCTTCAGAGCACTGGTCACTTCTAAATGATCAGAGCAGTCATTTGTTCTCTTAGATTCCATTTTTCTTCTCTGAAGTAGGGATTAGAAAATTAGGGGCCCAACTGGCGGTTAAGAGCACCGACTGCGCTTGGCAGAGGAACCGGGTTCGATCCCCAGCACCCACATGTGGATGAAACCCTCTTTAAATTCAAGTCCAGGGGAATCCGACACCCTTCGGACCTCCCTGGCATTGCACGCACAGGTGCCACAAACCTCCATGGCAGACAGTACATCATACACAGAAAAAATAAATAAAATAAAAAAAAAAGAAGAAAATTAGGGCCCAGAAGCCAAATATAGCCTAACACTTGTTTTTGTAATAAAGCTTAACTGGAACATAGAGATGCCCATTGTTTATATATGGTCCATGGCTGGTTTCATGTCATGATAGCAGAGTAATTCCAACAGAGATTGTAGGTGAGCCAGGAATGGTGGTATACACCTTTAAACCCAGCACTTGGACACAGAGGCAGTGGATCTCTGTAGATGAGGCCGACCTGGTCAACACGTGAGTTCTAGGCCAGATAGGGCTATAGGAGACCAGTCTCAAAAAAAAAACAAAAAAAACAACACCAAAAGAAAAAAAATCCGATAGAGGCTATAGGTGGCATAAAGCCTCCAATATTTGCCACCTGGCCCTTTGCACAACATTGAGCAGGCCCTGCTCTAAACCATATGCTCTAAGGAAGCAAGCTTGTCTTATGATTTGCTTGATTCCTTTATCTCCAATACCTAACAACAAATAGCTGAGTGTTTGAGAAATATTTAATAAGTGAATAAATAAAACAGATCCTTAACCTCAGTTTTCTTCATATGTAGCAGGGATAATTATGTTGCAAATATCTAGTGATGTTTTGAGGCTATGCGAGAAAATATTCCCAATGAGAAAATGCTCACTGATGGCATTATCCTCCATGAAGCCTTAAATAGATTATATTTTCATAAAATTTAAAAATATACTTTTGTGTCTTTTGTAAGCTGTGTGATCTCAGGCAAATTAAGTAACATTTATGAAAGTCCTGTGTCTTATCTTTAAAATGGAGATATGACAGCATGGAGTTGCAGAAAAAGCAGATGGGCAAAGCAATATGACATGCTTAACGTGGCATCTCATACAAGGAAATCACTCTGTAAATAGCACAGTAGTCATGATTGGTGTCACTGTTATTGTCAGGTTAATGACGTGATTCAACAGTGTATGATTTCTAAAGTATGTCAACTAGTTGAATATTCATCTCCAGCAATCAAATACTTTTTTTTTTAATTTTTTTAAGGGATTCTCAAATATAATGACACAGGTTTTTGCAGCTAACATTGTGTTTCTCAGTATGTCCCAATTAGGTTCAAATACTTTTTTTTTTGGTTGTTTGAGACAGGATCTCCCTGTAGTCCGGCTATCCTGGAACTGCTATGTGACCAGGCTGGCCTTGAATTCACAAAGATCCTTTGTGAAGGATCTTTGTGAAGGATTCACAAAGACACCTTAATCCTAGCATTGGGGGGCAGAGGCAGGCGGATCTTCATGATTCAAGGCCAGCCTGGTCTACAAAGTGAGTTCCAGGACAGCTGGGGCTACAGGGGCCCCTGTCTCGAAAAGACCAAAAAAATTAAAATAAAATGAAAAAAAATAGAAAACCATATGGAGCGATAATGAGAGCTGGGTGTATATCATAAAGCTAATCTTCTATTTAAAAAATCCATTTGTAGGCCTTATACCCTCCTTTTGCATCCCCAAGATAGAAGTCATGAACACTTCTAGAAAATTCATAAGATTAGGGGAAAAGTCAAGATTATAGTCCAAATATGGTTTTTCCTACAAAGGGCCTTGTTCTATAAGTCTACGATTCTGGATTCTGGCCTAAGTCATTTAAGATGATGCTCAAGGCACAGGAACAGCAATAGCAGAGATATGGTGGGCAAGAAATAATTCCCCCCAAAATACCTCTGAAATACATAGGGAATGAACTGGCCCCCCTTTCCAGTAGAAAGCAAGCAAAGGCAAGATTATGAAAGGTGTCATATGCTATGCTAATCTGCATGTTTGTGTGTGTGTGTGTGTTGTGTGGTGTGTGTGTGTGTGTGTGTTGTGCTGTTAGGGATTGATCCCAGGGCCCCAGCTTGCTAGGCAAGCATTGTACCACTAAGCTATATGTTTGGCCCTCTTTCTACATTTTATTTTAAGACAGGATCTCACTAACTTGCCCAGGATGGCCTTGAGATCATTTTGTACCCAGGCAAACCTTGAGAGTATACTCACTCCTCCTGGTTCAGCCTTGCAGGTAGCTGGGATTCCAGGCCTGTTCCACTTTTCCCAGAAGCCATGCTAAATCTTGAACTTTACTACTAAGCAAGGAAAGGCACTGAAGGGTTTTAAGGGGGGAGATGTCAAGGTTGAGCTTGAATGTTAAATAGATTTCTGTAGAAGCTGCACAGAGAATGACTCTGAAAAGGGCCAAATTGGAATCAGAGAGGTGACACTGGGGGAGGGATGGTGGAAATCTAAATCTGAGCTCTGGTGGACGGAGTGGAAAAGGTCACCTAAGGAACTAGCAGGACTTGAAGAGATTGCATTTGGAGGGTGAAGGAAACGGGTTAGGCCCGATATGCTTTTTTGTTGGGGGGTCAAGTGGTTGGAGTACTGTCCCCTGGAGCAGGAGGGACTGGAGGTGCACTGCGGCATTTGTCTAGTATGTTCCATCCTCAGAACTACAAAAAGTAAGATGAAATAAAAAGCCAACACGGCAGTGGTACACACCTGCTAATCCCAGCATTCATGGGTTAAGGCAGGAGGATGGAGAGTTTTAAAGCCAACCTAGCCTACATAGCAAGACACTGTCTAAAAGAACTAAGAAATAAAAGAATGAACCAGCAGAGGAAGTTCTGAGATAGTAAGTTTAGATAGAGCTGAAGATACTGACATCAGCAATCTGGAAAGCCGTGGACGTCTACCAGGGGATGGCTATGTGAGTCTTGGGTGTAAAAATACAAATGAAGTTCAGTTCAGAGTCAGCTCTGACAATCCAGAAAGATGGAACTTAGAACTCGACAGCCAAAAAGAAAGGACAGTTCAGACCGTGGCATCCCCCACCTGACCTCTCCCTGTCTCTTAGCAAAAGAGCAAGCAAATAAATAAGAGCCTTGCATTAATAGTTTAAAAGTTTCTTTACTAGATTGGGAAATGTACAAAAATCAGAGTTTCCTGGACCTAAGATGTTGGATAAAATGAAATAACCCTCTCTGGAACCCCAAACACCCAACTTCACCCTGTATTTATACTGGAAACAACCCTCAATGATCTTCTTTAAGAAAAGAGAGTTTCAAAAATATCTCAAAATTTTGTGAAAGTAATTCTGGTATCATAAACTGAGTATATTTGCGTAGTTAATGCCCACTATTTTATAGCGTCGATGACACTCATTCATCATTAAAATGAACTTGAAGCTAGGGATGTAACTCAGATAACAGAGTGCTTGCCTGGCATGCATGAAGCCCTGGGATCAGTCTCCAGCACCTCATAAACTGGGCACAGTGGTGGGAAGATCTGAAATTCAAGGTCATTATCAACTGCACAGTGTGGATGTGCAGCCAGCCTGGGCTTTATGATACCATCTCAAATAAAATAATGTAATACAAAGTAAAAATTCACTTAAATGAATCTTTTACTGTGAACATTTCAAAAGAGAAAATTAAAAATGATAGATAAACCTCAAAAATTCTTAGATACTGTGTCAATTATCTATCATTGACTAACAGACTATCCAATACTTAATGGTGGGGGGGGTCACATTTTATTTGTTTACATTCTGTGAGTCTGAAATTCACACAGGCTTCGTCAGAGGCAGCTGGTCTCGGCTTCACATCAGGTTGGAGTCCCCAAGGAAACTTTTTTTTAAACTATGAATCTTGAGGGACAATCAAGGAGCCTCAGAACTTCTACCCCACAGAGTAAATCATAAGCCCAGCCCAGCACAGTTAAAAGAGGACATCAGATCCAAACTTCAACAAGGGATAATTAACTTGTTCAGGCATAGGAGAAATTGGAGACACTCACAGAGGTTATCAGTCAGATGCTTTTCACCTCAGTAATACAACTAAAAATGATCTTAAAATCATCCAGTTTGGGGCTGGAGAATGGCCTAGCGGTTAAGGTGCCGACCGCTCTTACAGAGGACCCGGGTTCGATCCCCGCACCTACATGGTGGCCGAGAACCATCTGAAACTCCAATTCCAGGAGAACTCCGGTTCCAGGGGAATCCGACACCTCTTCTGACCTCCGAGGCATTGCACGACACGGGTGCACAAACTGCATGCAGACAGTACATTCATACACATACAGAAATAAATAAAATTAATAAAAATTAAAAAATCATCAGTTTTATTATCCACAAGAAAGGGCAGAGGTAAGAATGAACTGAGGATGGATTTAGTGGCTCAGTGAGCGATTATGGACCCCAATCCAACTGGCTTTCATCACACCATTTCCAGTGTGGTGGCAGCATGACTGGGGAAGCTCCAGACAGGCACGTGCTCTGCACTCTACACACGTCCGCTATTCAAGGGCTGTGAAACAGGATGGTCCAGGTGGGAGAAGATGGCATCCTCCCTTCATTGCTCTTTTTTCTCACTGTAGACATGTATGTGTGCTCATGGTATGTGTATGCGTGGGTATTGTGTGTGAGAGTGCATGTGTGTGTGCATGCATGTGGAGACCTAAAGCTGGTGCTTGGGCATCTTCCTCAACCTCACTCCATCTTACTCATCAAAGTGGGGTCTCTCAATTGAAACCAGAGTCTGGCTAACCAGCTTGTCTGGGTACCCCATGTCCGCACACTCCACACTGGAATTACAAGTGGGCCACCATGCCTGCATGCCATTTACGTGGGTGCTGAGGATCCAACCTCGGTTCTCATGCTTGCATAGCAAGCCATCTCCCCCACCCTCTCACTCTTTTTTTACAGCAAGAAAATGTGTCCCCGTGGGGCATTATATCTCAGTGACTCTACTAGTACCACGTGCCCATTCCTAATAATCCTGATTAGCTTGGGCTAATCACAATTTACTGGGTCTGTCTTCCCTGAACCATGTGACCACCTAGTTCCCGAACAAAGCCAGAGTTTTATTAGTTCACAAAAAGAAAGGGATAGGTGTTTGGTCAGCTACTAGCTATTTCTGTCAGAGATGTGGAAGATACTGAACAAAAAATATAAAAAAGTTTAGCCGGAGCCGGTCATGGTGGTGCAAGCCTTTATTCTAGCACTTGGGAGGCAGAGGCAGGCTGATCTTTGTAAGTTCAAGGCCAGGCCGGTCTACAGGGTGAGTTCCAGGACAGCTGGGGCTACAGGGAGACCCTGTCTCAAAAAGACCAAAAAAAAAAAAAAAAGTTTAGCTGGGCGTGGTGGCACACGCCTTTAATCCTAGCGCTTGGGAGGCAGAGGCAAGCGGATATCTTGGAGTTCAAGGCCGCCTGGTCTACAGAGTGAGCTCCAGGCCAGCTGGGACTTAAAGGGAGACCCTGTCTTGAAATACCTATTATACATATATATATGTTTAATCTCATTATAATTGGCTTTAATATCTAAAGGCCTTCCTCTAAGAAATAAATCTTGAAATAGCATATAATTTCAAAGACTCAATATTTTAAAATTCTAAACTAAAAAATATTTAAATAAAATGTATATGGTTTTGTTAATGACTTTGAAAGTTAACTTTTGTTATATATTTGACCTATGGGCGATGAGGTTTTTTTTTTTTTTTTTTTTTTTATTTCTGTATGTGTCAATGTACTGTCTGCATGCAGGTCTGTGCACCCGTGTCGTGCAATGCCGCGGAGGTCAGAAGAGGGTCTCGGATTCCCCTGGACTGGAGTTCTCCTGGAATTGGAGCTTCAGCGGCTCTCGGCCGCCATGTGGGTGCTGGGGATCAAACCCGGGTCCTCTGTAAGACGGTCGGCCGCTCTTAACCGCTAGGCCATCTCTCCAGCCCAATGAGATTTTTTTTTATTTATTTTTATTTTTTATTTTTTTTGAGATGAGCTTTTTTTTTTATTTTATTTATTTCCATATGCGTATGAATGTATTGTCTGCATGCAAGTCTGTGCACCGTGACATGCAATGCCTCGGGGTCAGAAGAGGGTGTCGGACTCCCCTGGAACTGGAGTTCTCCTGGAATTGGAGTTTCAGACGGCTCGGCCGCCATGTGGTGTGGGGATCGAACCAGGTCCTCGGCAAGAGCAGTCAGCGCTCTTAACCACTAGGCCATCTCTCCAGCCGAGATGAGCTTTTTTTTTTTTTTTTTTAATTTTTTTTTTTTTAATTTTTTATTTATTTCGGTATGTGCATGAATGTACTGTCTGCATGCAGGTCTGTGCACCCGTGTCGTGCAATGCCGCGGAGGTCAGAAGAGGGTCTCGGATTCCCCTGGAACTGGAGTTCTCCTGAAATTGGAGTTTCAGACGGTTCTCGGCCACCATGTGGGTGCTGGGGATCGAACCCGGGTCCTCTGCAAGAGCGGTCGGCGCTCTTAACCGCTAGGCCATCTCTCCAGCCCCCCCGAGATGAGCTTTTTAAAAAGAGGATTTGAGCTGTTGAATCTTAGCTCTGATTTTTAAAGTCTCTCTAAGACTTCTTAGGGCTTCTGTTCAGGAAAGCTTTGGATTAGGGTCAGTTGCATTAACTGTGGTAAGAATAACAAAGAGTTAACTGATCTGGGCTGGAGAGATGGCCTAGTGGATCCCCATCACCCACATGGCAGCTGAGAACCATCTTTAACTCCAGTTCCAGGGGAATCCGATGCCCCCTTCTGACCTCCTAGGCATTGCACGACACAGGTACAGAAACCTACATGCAGACAGTACATTCATACACATTAAAAAAAAAATTAAATAAAAAAAAAGAGTTAACTGACCTAAGTCTTCAGACACTATCTTGGGGTCCATTACAGATCTGCCTCTGAAGAACACAGCTGTGTGGAAACAGGAAGTCAAGATCCAATGGCCATTTATTTCACCAGTGGCACCACAGGCTCCCCTAAGATGGCTCAGCACTCACAAAGCAGCCTTGGTATTGGGTATGCCCTTTGTGGAAGGTAGGAAGAAAAACTCTGGGTTTTTTTTTTTTTTTGTTTTTTTTTTAAACTAAGTCTCACACTATAGCCTTCACTAGACTACAACTCACTATGTAGTCTAAGCTGACCTCAGATTTATGGCAATCTTCCTGCCTCACCTCCTGAAGGTTGGTATTACAGGCATAAGCTGTCACATCTTGGTTTTCTATTTTCTATGCATTCTCTTCTGAGCTGTTCATGTAGGTATTCAACTACTGAAATGATATCTGTCTTGAATGGCTATTAAGATATCTCTAGCACATATCCATAAAGCAGAACTCTTTTTCCACTTAAAATATTTTTCCACTTAAAATTTTTTATTGAATTTTTGAAATTATCATAGTTTTTAATGTATATTTTTATTGAGTTTTGTGCATTTCCTACAATAAATCTTAATCATGTTAAGACCCCCATCCACAACCCCTCATACCACCCCACTGGATTCCATGGATACTGTCATATATGTTAAGGGCTACCTGGACAAGCTTTTGTATTCGGGTGTCTCTCAGTGCAAGTTCATCCACTGGAGTCTAGTCAGCCTTAAAGAAGATCAACTCCCAGCCAGGCATGGTGGCACACACCTTTAATCCCAGCACTAGAGAGGCAGAGGCAAAGGCAAGTGGATCTCGGTGAGTTCAAGACCTACTTGGTCCACATAGTGAGTTCCAGGATAGCTGGGGCTACAGGGAGACCCTGCCTCAAAAAGACAAAAAAAAAAAAAAAAAAAAAAAAAAAAAAAAAAAAAAAATCAACTCTCCCTCACCCAGCAGTAATCAGTTGCCAATAGTTCCTCAGCTAAGATGGGGCCTGTTGCCCACTTCCCTCATTCTATGCTGGGTTTTGGTCTGATTGTGTTAGCATAGTCTTGGGAATGCTGTCACTATTATTGCAAGTTCATATGAGCAAGTTCCCAGAGGCCTGAAGCCCTCCGCTTCCTTATGTTTATGCACCAACCCTGGCTCTTACAGCCTTTCTGTCCCCTCTTCTACGATGGTCCCTTAGCCATGGGTGAGGTTTAATACAGGAGTCCTTTCCAGCAACGTGCACTCTGCAGTCTCTTATTCTCTACACCTTGGCCAGCTGTGGCCTTCTGTGTGCACTGCCCTCTGTTGCATGAGGAAGCTTTGCTGGTAAGAGTTGAGGGAGGCATTAGTGTTCTCTCTCTACCCCCCAAACAGAACTCTTGACGTTCCTGCCACTCCCTAGCTCAGTAAATGATGTTGCCTAATTAACCGATCAAGCAACAAGTTAGGATTAAAACTTGATTCATAGCATGTCTGCCCTCCTTCCTCATTGCCAGGTGAATTTGTCTACCCAGAAGGGCTTTTCCAAAAGAAAGGCTACTTAAAACTGTTAACATTTCTCTGTATAATTTTCCTCATAGCATGTATCTCTACTTGATGTTATAATATTCAATAGCTGATCTCAATCATCAACGTGATGAGATCTAGTATCACTTGGGAGACAGCCACCTAGGTATTCCTGTAAAGCTAACTTGATTAGGATTTCTGAGGTGGAAAGACTCTCCCACTGTGGGTGGCACCCTTCCCTGGGCTGGGATCCTGCACTGTATTAAATGGAGATGAGCTCAACAGGAGGGTTCCTTGTTCTCTACTTTCTGACTCTAGATATAAGGCGGCCAGTTCACTCAAGGTCCTGCCGTCATGACTTCCCCACCCTAGTAAACTGGACCCTGGGAATGTGAGCCACAATTAACCCTTTCTCCTTTAAGTTGTTTTTGTCAGTCTTTTATTTAAATACTTAGTTCACCTTATAGTGTGGTTGTTCCTACTGTCTCCCTAACATAAATGTGCATTCCATGAGAACACTGCCTAGTACATAATATTTTCCTCGTTAAATATTTGTTGCATCAATGGGAAAAGTCAGAAAAGCAGGCCAAACTTAGCCTCCTCCTGTACTCCCAGATGTCACAGGATTATGACAAACCCCTCTAAGAATGGGAAACAGAATCAAGCTTCCTTTAACCTGTGAGACTGTAGGTCAAAGGTGATCCTCAAAAACACTAATCATTGCTTTTTCTGGTTTTGTTTTCATTTTTATTTATTTATTTTTGCACTGTGTTGTTGCTTCTCTGAATCATTTAGGTCTTGGCTGGACCTGACCTCCTCAGATGTCATGTGGAACATGTCAGACACTGGCTGGATCAAGGCTGCTATTGGTAGTGTGTTTTCTACCTGGCTTCGGGGTGCCTGTGTTTTTGTGCATCAGATGGCCCAGTTTGACGCTGACACCTTCCTGGATGTAAGTCTTGATCTCCAATTGCATAAATCTTTATATCTCCCCCATTCTGTCCTACAAAACCATAAAGAAATGATTATTCAGGCCAGGAATGGTGGAACACACCTTTAATCCCAGCAGAGGCAGGCAGGTGGATGGATCTCTGTGAGATCAAGGCCAGCCTGATCTACATAGCAAGCTCTAGGCCAGCTGGGTCTATAGGGAGACTGTCTCAACAAAAACAGCCAAAAAATAAGCAAACAAAAAAGAAATTATTCTTCAGAATCTAAGGCCTCCCTTATCTTCTAGAAATCTTTTTTTTTAAGCAGCAAAGTCTCAGGGACTTGACCTCTGAATCTCACTAGTGAAGGGGAGTTACCCACAACACTCTCAGTGGGGTATCTAGACTGATGCTACTGCTTAAGTCACTCAGGATTCACTAGCATGGCTGAAATGTGGCTGCTTAGGAGCCTGGCTCTGAATAATAGAAGACTCAAGTTTAAACAAATATTTTGTTTCTGACCTGATTGGAAAAAAGACAGTAGCTGATGACAGGAGACCATCACAAGAGTTCGACCTTCTCTCAGAGTAGCCCCTCCCACCCTCCTTTTGTCTTCCCTCCCCCACTTCTGTGCTTATTATAATTCATAGACTCCTATACGCTTCTGCAAACCAGGCATGAGCTTTCTCCATCAGAGGTATCTGATAGCACAGCAAGCTAGTCTACAGTGCAGAACAATCTACTTCAAAATGACTAAAGGAGAAGTATATTCTCAACACATAGAAGTGATGACATTCGTGAATACAAACATGCTAATTGCCTCCATTTGATCACTTGCACTAGAAATTTTTATATAAACCAGGGGCACATATGATGTAAAACAGGTATCCAACTCAAATATTTTACTGGTAATAATAAGTCACAAAGAATTCATCTTAAAACAGCCTTTTGGTATACATATAATTTATTAAGGACAAAGGCAAACTTACATCCTAAAAAATATTTGATAGTGGCCAGGTGTGGAGGCGCACACCTTTAATCCTAGCACTTGGGAGGCAGAGGCAGGCGGATCTCTGTGAGTTCAAGGCCAGCCTGGTCTACAGAGCGAGTTCCAGGACAATTGGGGCTACAGGGAGACCCTGTCTCAAAAAGACTATATATATTTATTCATATATATATATATGTATAAATATATATATATATATGATAGCTTGGGCCATTAGAAAAATGTGATTGGGGCTGGAGAGATGGCCTAGTGGTTAAGAGCACCAACTGCTCTTACAGAGGACCGGGGTTCAATCCCCAGCACCCACATGGCGGCTGAGAACCGTCTGTAACTCCAATTCCAGGAGAACTCCAGTTCCAGGGGAATCTGACACCCTCTTCTGACCTCCAAGGCATTGCATGGGTGCACAGACCTGCATGCAGACAGTACATTCATACACATAAATAAATAAATAAAATAAAAATAAAAAAATAAAAATAAAAAAATAAGAAAAAATTTAAAAAAAGAAAAATGTGATTAAGGCCAATTTTTCAGCCTTGAAAAATCAATTAAGTTTGATGAAATACATATGCATGCACCATGACTGAGTGTGAATAAAAGCTATTTTAGTTCTGTGGTTTTTGCTAAGTGGTCTGACAGGATGACTTGAGAGTCTTAAGAAAAACAGAGGGTGACATAAGAACTGGGGTTTCCACAAGTTCTTTCATTTGTAAAATATGAATTCTTTTTTTTATTTATTATTTTTTATGTGTATGAGTGTACTGTCTGCATGTAGGTTGGTGCACCCATGTCGTGCAATGCCGCAGAGGTCAGAAGAGGGCATTGGATTCCCCTAGAACTGGAGTTAAAGATGGTTCTTAGCTGCCATGGGGATGCTGGAAATTGAACCCAGGTCCTCTGCAAGAGCACTTGGGGCTCCTAACTGCTGAACCATCTCTCCAGCCCCCCAAAATATGAATTCTTATTTTACAAAGATAACTTACAACAACCTCTAAAGACTTATACTGTTCTCAGATATATTATAGTTACTAAAAATAAAGACTTGGGAGCAGGTATACGGAATAGAAAAGCTGATTAAATTAAACATTGCATGACACGAGTGCACAAACCTACATGCAGACAGTACATTCATACACATACAAAAATAAATAAAATTTTAAAAAAATTAAGTTATTCTTGATCCATGATGACCCAACTGGTCTGCATACATCTACAGATCCTTGTCCAAAAATGCTTAAATTTAGTCAACTGTGGTGGTGCACACCTTTAATCCTAGCACTTGGGAAGCAGAGGCAGCTGGATCTCTGTGAGTTCGAGGCCAGCTAGGCCTACATAGTGAAAACTGTCTCAAAAACAATGGATAAGCTTAATAGTTTAATACAAATTGTGAATGCATTAAGTGATGCAGTGGGACTTGTATCTCCAGAAAGAGGATGAGTACTTTACTATATTTAAAGTTTGATTAAAAATAAAAAAATAAAAATAAATAAAGTTTGACTTAAAGAACTAGAGGTATAACAAGCCTAGCAAATTTAAAATTAAACCCTTGAAAAATTCCTGTCTCTGCACTTACTGGATCTACTCTAAAGGTCTGCTGTCCTTTACAGGAATGGTCCGAAAGCCACTGGTAGGTTCGCTTATACATTCAGGGTCAGTGCTGCGCAGAATATATAGGTAAATATGGATAGGCGTTTACAAGAGTTCACCCCAGATGGTAATGTGAAGTTCTGAGATAGAATAAACCAGTTCATATACTTTGGACTGTTCTCACACTCAACAATTCACCTGTTGAATGTGATGGTGGATGCTTGTCTCTGGGCTATATAAACTTCCCTTTCCAGTAACTAGGAATCTGTAACATATGTAGCTAATGTCAACTGGTAACTTTTTGTTTTCTTATTCCATGAGATGAACAGACACTAATGTAAAAGAGTGGCTGTAGATGTCAGATCTAGTCATGGCCTCTAGCTAACCACTTCTGACGTACCTGTCTTTTCCATCATTCAGACACTGACCACCTATCCCATCACGACCCTGTGCAGTGCCCCTACTGTTTACCGGATGCTTGCACAAATGGACCTCAAAAGGTAATGGGTAGAAATCTTCATTTGGACCACGAACAGAAACTATTACCCAGCATTACCAAGCTCCTCTTTTCATCACAGGATGGCCCAAAGATTCTGAATCTCAGATTCAGATTCTGAATCTCTTACAGAGGCAAAATCCTATTACAGTTCAAGAACCATTGGGAGGGCTAGGGAGCTAGCTCAGTCAGCAATGTGATACACAAGCATGAGGATTTGAGTTCGATCCCCAGAACCACAGAACAAGAGAGAGAGAGAGAGAGAGAGAGAGAGAGAGAGAGAGAGAGAGAGAATATGAATCAATCCAATCCAAGAACCACTGGAATATCCCAGGGATTGGGAATGGACAACTGGACTTTTTTTTGGTCTTTTCGAGACAGGGTCTCCCTGTAGCCCCAGCAGGCCTGGAACTCACTCTGTAGACCAGGCTGGCCTTGAACTCACAGAGATCCGCCTGCCTCTGCCTCCCGAGTGCTAGGATTAAAGGCGTGCGCCCCCACGCCCAGCTCCAACTGGACATGTTCTATAGGAATAAACAGACCCCTATAGCTCCAGCACTCTCACTGGAAACAATGTATCCATCAGCACCACTCTTGAAGAAACACTGCCCTGGGGAGCGAGATGGATCATCAGGTTCCACACAGTAGAATGAAAGAACTGACTCCCACAAATTGTCTCACCTCCACATGCATACCTTGGCGTGTGTACACACACACACACACACACACACACACACACACAAATAATAATAAATACATACATAACAACAAATTAATTTAATTTAAAAAGGTTAAATAAACACTGTCTTTTAGAAACAGTGCCCTCAAAAAAAAAAAAGAAAAGAAAAGAAACAGTGCCCTCAAAACAAGACAAGCAAAAAGCACATGTATACAGCATTGAGAAGCTAATGAAGTTTACAACTTGTTTAGTACCAGGAGTGCTGGCACACACCTTTAATCCAAGCACTTAGGAGGCAGAGGCAGGAAGATCTCTGTGAGTTCAAGGCCAGCCTGGTCTACATAATGAGCTCCAGGCCAGCTGGGACTAAAGGGAGACCCTGCCTCAAAAAGACCAAAAAAAAGTTATAGTTTAGTGAAATTGCCTATCAGATAGAGTTACCCGGTGTTTTTTATAATTAATTCAGATTCAGTACATGAAAGGACAAAGAGAATTAATTCGTGTCATGTAGGCTCTTGCTCGTATTCCAAGCACAATCCAAAGAGGTTTACTTGAACACACACAATATAGGTTGTGTCCCCATAGCCTCCTGCCCATCTGAGGCCCCAGGCCCCTCTATGTATGAGTCGGGCTGCTCTAGGCTGGTTAAAAGCTCAAGCTCTAAAGTCCTGCAGGCAGAGCTTTGCTACTTAACACTGTATAACCCCATTCAAGGCAATCTCACTAAGCCTGCATCGACTTCATTCACAAGGTTGTTGGGAAAGCTCAATGTAGTGACATGCTTACAGGGAGGAGGCATCTGTCTTGATTCAATATAGTGACCTGCTTGCAGGGAAGGGGGCATCTGGCTTGACTCAATGTAGTAACATGCTTGCAGGGAGGGGGCATCTGGCTTAACTCTTTACTCCTGGGAAGCCTTATGCAAATTCTTCAACCTCTCTGGGCCTCAGTTTTCCCAGTCGTACAACAGAATGAGCATTCTAAGAGTTCTTAAAGCCATTACCACACAGCGCCCCTCCCTGACCAATGTTATATCATTTATCTCATAAGTATAATTTATATTACTATTTTATTTAGCATTTTTCTCTAAGTCATCCATCTCTAAAATGTAAGCTCTTTCAGGAAACCTTGTTTTCATAACTCATGGGCCTTACATGACTAGAACAACATCCAGCAATGTGTTAGAGAGAAGATTCCTAGGGCCTGCTTCTCCTGCCTCTTTTGTTGCTTGAACTCCTTTATCTCCTTGTAGTGAAAGATTGCTGGAGAATTGTTTTGGAGTGAATGTTTCATGCAATTTTGTCTCTCCAGATATAAATTCAAGAAGCTGCGACACTGCTTGACAGGAGGGGAGCCGCTCAACCCAGAGGTGCTGGAACAGTGGAAAGCACAAACTGGCCTGGAGCTGTATGAGGGCTATGGACAGACTGAAGTGGTATATTTGAAGGATGTCATTTAAGTTTCTAAGTTCTCAGTAGCCATAGGAAACTAACACCCAAGTCCTCAGATATTTGTGTCCCTTATATAAAATGGCACAGTGTTTGCACAGAACTTACACACATCCTCCTTTATACTTTAAAATCGCCTCTAGATTACTTACAGTACTAAAGGCAATGTAAAATTGCTATTTAAATATTACTATTTATAGCTGGGCATGATGGCGCACACCTTTAATCCTAGCACTTGGGAGGCAGAGGCAGGCGGATCTTTGTGAGTTCAAGCCAGCCTGGTCTAGAGTGAGTTCCAGGACAGCTGGGCTACAGGGAGACCCTATTTCAAAAAACCAAAAATAAATAAATAAATAAATAAATAAATAAATAAATAAATAAATAAATATTACTATTTATATAGCAGTTGTGCTGGATTATTTAGGAAATAATGGTAAGAAATAATGCTTATATATTCAATACAAACTTAATTTTAATATCAAATATTTCCAATCCTTGATTGGTTGAATCCAAAGGTGCAGATAGGGAAAGCTGGCTGAAAATTGGGGTGTTCATCTCCAGGACTGTCCACTGAGTCCCTGAAGTGCCTTACTCATGTTCTAAATTGATACTGAATTTTGAGAATGACTCGCCTCACAAAGAGTCATCAAAACTTGTGGATTATCTGATTGGGTTTGGCTGAAGGGGAACTGTGATTGATCTTCGTGCCTCATTCCCTCACAGGAGGAAGCTCAGGGGGTTGGGACTCTATGAGGTTAGGAACTGAGCTGCTCGTTTTTCCAGTGTACTGGAAAGGACCCCCCACCCCATCCCAGCCTCTGGGTTGGGCATTTATTTCAAGGTGCACATGATTTTTAGCTGGGTAGGCCTCAGCTAGGTGTGGTGGGATATGCCTGCAATTCCAGTATACAGGAGACTAGGGCAGGAGAACCACAAGTTCAAGGCTAGCCTGAAATACATAATGAGTCCAATGCTAGCCTCAGCTATATGGTGAGACCCTGAGACCTTGTCTTAAAAGTTCAAACAATAACAGTTAAGATCTAAGTATGATTTTCCAAACAGAAGCATGGATACCATATAGACATTTGGTAAAAATGCAAATCCTCAGATCCTACCCACCCACACACTGGATCAGAACTTTGGGGGTGAGGCTCAGCTATCTGTGTTTTAACCAAAGGTAGGGTGATTCAGATGCACATTCAAGTGGGAGAATAATTCCTCAACAAACTTCAGAAGATGAACTTTCAAACTGAATTAGTGTGTGGGTGCACGTGGGTGTGGGATCCACTGGTCCAATGCTGAGTGCCCTCCTCCATCGCTCTCCACCTTATTTTGGGGTGACATGGTTTCTCACCGAACCTCGAACTCACCAATTTAGCTATGCTGGCTGGTGAGCTCCAGGGACCCACCTGTCTCTAGCTCTCTAGCACTGGGACCACAGGAATGCACCACCTTACCTGGCTTTTTAAGTTGGGTCTTCCTTCATGCTTGTATAGCAACCACTTTACAGACTGAGACATCTCCCTAGTCCCCAGAACTGAATCTTAAGCTTCCCTGTCATGCTATATGTAGCTACAGAAAATGAATCAATACACTTACATAAAGCATGTCCTCTTCATAGGGAATAATTTGCGCCAATCACAAAGGACAAGAAATTAAACCAGGCTCCATGGGGAAAGGGATATCACCCTACGACGTCCAGGTGGGTGGAGAAAATATCCGATTCAAGAAAAAGGAATCTTTTAGTTTTGTTTTGTATTCTTTGTAATGCTGTTCACAACTTGTTTTCATTTTATGAAAGAATAAAAGGACCTAAATTGTTTTTTTCATCCTAGATTATAGATGAAAATTGCAATATCTTACCATCTGGCAAAGAAGGGGAAATTGCCATCCGGCTGCAGTCAGCTCGACCCTTCTGTTTCTTCTCTGAATATGTGGTATGAACACGAAGAAAGAGCTAGTCAGGTTTCAATATAGAAATGGGTCCAAATTTCCCATCTACCTTGTCTTGCTGTAGCTTGGGCAAGTATCAACTCCAGGTCTAGTTCATCATCATCTGTAAAATATGGACAATAACATCCACTTCATAAGTACAGTAAAGATTGGATTCCAATTGCAGTGGCTGTTCTCAGAAAGGCTGGGAAGAACTGGGAGCCAGGGAACATCGGAAATTGCAGGAGAGGCTGGGATTTTTTTTTTTTTTCCATTGGTCTTTTTGAGACAGGGTCTTCCTGTATCTCTGGCTGTCCTGGAACTCTCTATATAGACCAGGCTGGCCTTGAACTCACAGAGATCCACCTGCCTCTGTCTCCAGAGTGCTAGGATTAAAGGTGTGTGCCACCACGCCCGGCTGAGGCTGAGATTTTTTTTTAGCCCTTCTATATTTTGGGCTAGGAACTGCCCTTTCTAAAATTATTTCTTTTAGAAGGACATGTGAAGTCACTGAATGGGTGCCATACCCCTCTCTCTATTTTGTCCAGACTAACTCCCAAATGCCATATTTGATTGCTAGGATAATCCAGAGAAAACCAATGCCACAATAAGAAGAAATTTTTATGTCACTGGAGACAGAGGAGTGATGGACAGTGATGGATATTTCTGGTTCGTTGGCAGAGCTGATGATGTCATTATATCTTCTGGGTTTGTATATTCACTGCTTTCAGAAAATAAGAACATGGCAAAGTGGAAGGAAGGTCTCCCACTTGGGAGTGTGGTGATCAAAGGTTTTCTTTCCTCTGCAGGTACCGTATTGGGCCATTTGAGGTGGAGAGCGCACTGATAGAGCACCCGGCAGTAGTTGAGTCAGCTGTTGTCAGTAGTCCAGATCCAATCCGAGGAGAGGTAAAGTGAATGTTCTTAGAACTAAAGCCGAAACTTCATTTTCAAGTTCTGTCCATTTGACCATGTTAAAGACCAAGTCAAGAGTAGTTGCTAGTTGTCCTTTTGAGGTACCCTAGGCCTTTACAAATGAGTTGTGTCCCATAGGGGATTGGGATTCTTTGAGTGGCATGATAGGAACTCAATTCAGGAGCTCATAGAAGTAAAGTGTCTTCCCGTCCAAGCGGTATCCAAGCATTTATGTGAAGCTGGCAAGGCTTAGTCCCTCATGTCTAACTATGCTCTTTACTACTGGTTCTTCCTATCTGGTAGCAATCAACTCAAGACGCACAGTTAGTTTAACTCTTCCTCACCTGCTAGGGCAGGGAAGGCGTGAGCTCTTTTCAGCTATTTCAAAGAAATTCCAAGATCTCATTTTCCTATCTGAGACCACATCTCTATCCAGTGTGGTTCAGGGATTGGTATCAGCTGATTGGCCAGAGATCAGCTGGATCGTATGCCTGTCACTGGAGGTAAGCACTGCTGTCAAGCTTGCCAAAAGAAGCTGGGGTTATCTTCCTTAGGAAATTCAGAGTACTGTTACTAGACTGGGGAACAGATGCTGCATATGCAGAAGCGCCAGACTGTGGCGTCTTTACAATTCATACAGAGCTCACGATACGTTTTCTTAGAGAAAAAGGCAAACGGGAAATTGTAGCCAAGGTCCAAAAAAAGTCCCATGAGTCTATTTAGGAAGCTCATTCTCCCCATCTTCATGGAGGTGCTCTGAAGACTTAGCAGTAATGTTGAACCAGCACATCTATTACTACCTCCCAAGTCTTTTTCTGCCTGCGCTTCCTCTCCTATCCCAGTACGCTTCTGCGTACCTAATTTCAACTGAACACTGGAAGTGAATGTCAGTTAGAAACAATGCATGAATTAAAATCATTTAAAGTATGCCCACAAACCTCAATAACTGTCTTAACTGCTTTAAGTAGTAGTCCAAAGAGAAAGAAAAAAAAAAAATAGGGGGCAACAAAGACCTCTTACTGACTGATCTTTCCTGATACAATATTTTGTCTCAAATCCCCTTCCAACCATATTCTCCAGAACCTCCCATTACAAACTGCTTCCAACTATACAGGTGTCACGGTGTTAGCATTCATCTTTAAACCAACAAGTGCCTTATAGTAAATAACATCAACAAAAGGGAAACGTTGAGCCTGTGTGACATATAGAAATCAGCACTCACTCCTTGCATGCAGTCCACTTATCTGGAAAGCGATCTTTAAATCTCATTTTATAATTTGTACCTAAGCTTCATACAGAGACAGTCTCCAGCTTTTTCACTGCAGTTAACAGTCAGTGCCTGTGTTCAGCAGTGGTTTCCAAAGCCTTGATGTATCTTAAAAGTGAACACTGCAATACGAATTAAGTTTTCTGCTGCAGGTGGTGAAAGCGTTCATCGTTTTATCTGCACCCTTCAAGTCCTCCAACCCCGAGAAGTTAACTATTGAACTCCAGAATCATGTGAAAAAATTAACAGCACCTTACAAATACCCAAGAAAGGCAAGTGCAAGTTCAATTTGTGTTACTAAGCTAGGGTCTAATTTATAGATTGTGTTGGATTTTGATTTTACATTGGTTCATCATTTATCCGAGATGATGTCTTTGAGTTTGCTTACTCTGAAATTTTCATTTTAAAGTTTTTTAAAGATTTATTTATATTTTGTGCATGAATGTTTTGCCTCTGTGTGTGTGTGTGTGTGTGTGTATGTGTGTGTTTTACGTGCCTGCAGGACATGCAGAGTTCAGAAAAGGGTGTCAAGTCTCCTGGAACTGGAATTACAGATGATTGTCAGTTGCTACTGGTGCTGGGAATAGAACCCAAGTCCTCTCCAAAATCACCCTGAGCTGTTAACCACTGAGCCATCTCTCCAGCCCTTGTCATTCTTTTTTTTTTTTTTTTTTATATTGATGCTTTGTGGCAATTTCATACATCATTTCCAATTCAGTTCAAAGGCATTATTTCCCTTTTCCCCATCCCCCCCATCCCCAGATCATGCATTCTTTTTTTTTAATTATTTTTTTTTAATTTTTTATTTATTTCCGTATGTGTAATCAATGTTACTGTCTGCATGCAGGTCTGTGCACCGTGTCCGTTTGCAACTGCCCGCCGAGGTCAGAGAGGGTCTCAGGATTCCCCTGGAACTGGAGTTCCCTGGAATTGGAGTTTCAGACGGTTCTCAGCCGCCATGTGGGGTGCGGTGGATCGAAATCCCAGGTCCTCTGTTAAGAGCGGTCGGCGCTTCTTAACCGCTAGGCCATCTCTCCAGCCCACCAATCATGCATTCTGCCATAACTGTCTCATCTTTCTCTCAGTTTTTTTTTTTTTTTTCCATTTTTAGCTATAAGTGATAATCATGAGTACAAGCAATCCTTCATGTTAAAACCAATTTGCAGGCTGTTGTGCCCAAACCCCACAGCCCCACTCCAAGCAGGGTGAAGGGGTTGTATGTTCAATCAAGTTGATCAAATGAGTGTCCAGACTACATTGCTGTAGTGTCATTCTGTCTTAAACAAATTTAGGTTCATACATCTTTTTTTTTTTTTTAAATATGTAACGCTTCACGAATTTGCATGTCATCCTCGTGCAGGGGCCGTGCTAATCTTCTCTGTATCGTTCCAATTTTAGTGTAAGTGCTGCCGAAGCGAGCACAGGTTCATACATCTTTAACCCTAAAACATAACCTGAGTTTCTCCTACTGCACTGATAGCTGGGATGAGTAAGTGCCTCATGATGTGTTTCTCTGTCAATTTAGGTGGAATTTGTTCAAGAACTTCCAAAGACAATCACTGGAAAAATCAAACGCAATGTGTTAAGAGACCAAGAATGGGGCCGGGCATAGCTGGCTGAGAGCGTGGAAGACCACATAGTAACGTGCCTGCATTTAGTACCTGCTTCCTGGGAATTCCATGACTACTCTTTAATGTTTTAAGATTTTCTGGTTGAAAACTCAACTGAGTTTTTGTTTTGTTCCCACAGAGATAATAAAAAAAGTACAATCTACACATATTTCAGAATGTTATAACCAAACCAACAAAGATAATGATTTACAGTGTTTAAAATGGCATTGTGGGGGCTGGAGAGATGGCCTAGCGGTTAAGAGTGCCGCCCGCTCTTGCAGAGGACCCGGGTTCGATCCCCAGCACCCACATGGCGCTGAGGAACCGTCTGAAACTCCAACTCCAGGAGAACTCCAGCTCCAGGGGAATCTGAGACCCTCTTCTGACCTCCGCGGCATTGCACGACACGGGTGCACAGACTTGCATGCAGACAATACATTCGTACACATACAGAAATAAATAAAATTAATTAAAAAAAAATGGCATTGTGGGGGCTGGAGAGATGGCTCAGTGGTTAAGAGCTCCGACTGCTCTTGCAGAGGACCTGGGTTCAATTCCCAGTACCCACATGGCAGCTAAGAACCATCTTTAAGCCAGGTGTGCTGGTGCATGCCTTTAATCCCAGCACTCGGGAGGCAGAGGCAGGTTCTCTGTGAGTTCAAAACCAGCCTGGTCTACAGAGTGAGTTCCAGGACAGCTGGGGCTACAGGGAGACCCTGTCTAAAAAAAAAAAAAAAAAATTGGCATTGAGTCGAATGACTAGACAGAAGGGCAATATACATCAATCACCTGTGTTTCATTTATCTTGTCCTGATTAATTAAAACAAACAAACAAAAAAATGATGAACTGGCCTAAGAGCAATGTCCAAACAGTATTTCTGCTCAACTAAGCCTTCATGAAATCAACACTTTGAGGCAGATTAAAATACTAATGCTGGAGCCGGGCGTGGTGGCGCACACCTTTAATCCTAGCACTTGGGAGGCAGAGGCAGGTGGATCTTTGTGAGTTCAAGGCCAGCCTGGTCTACAGAGGGAATTCCAGGACAGCTGGGGCTACAGGGAGACCCTGTCTGGAAAAGACCAAAAAAAAAATACTAATGCTGGGGTCTGGAGAGATGACTCCAACAGCATTGACTGCGCTTGCACAGACCGGGGTTTGAATCCCAGCATCCATATGGCAGAAAACAACCATCCCTAACTCCAGTTCCAGGGGATCTGACGCCCTCTTCTGGCCTCTGCAGGCATTGTACGACACAGGCACACTTCTATACTTGCAGGCAATATACTTGTACACATAAAATAAAAATAAGAAATAGGGGCTGGCAAGATGACCTAGCGGTTAAAAGCGCCGAAAGCTCTTGCAGAGGACCCGGGTTCGATTCCCAGCACCCACATGGTGGCTGAGAACAGTCTTTAACTCCAGTTCCAGGGGAATCCGACACCCTCTTCTGACCTCTGCAGCACAGACCTACATGCAGACAGTACATTTATACACATAAAAAATAAAATATTTTTTAAAATACTAATGTTAAGGTGAGGAGTATAAACACCTCAGGGGGCAGTAAGTGGATTTACTGAAATTAGTATGGGACTGGTGTTCCTCATTCTGAAGCAAATGCTGCAAAATAAAATTTGTATTATTTAGGAGTGTTATTCATGAATAAAATTTTAATTTATATATATATGTATATATAAAACCTGACATGGAGGCATTTTTTGGATTCTTCAATATTCCTTTTTTTGTATATTTTTAATTGAAGTTTTGTGTTTTTTTTTTTTTATCTTTTTGAGACAGGATCTCCCTGTAGCCCCAGCTGGCCTGGAACTCACTCTGTAGACCAGGCTGGCCTTGAACTCACAGAGATCCACCTCTGCCTCCTGAGTGCTGGAGTTAAAGGCGTGTACCAACACACCGGACTTAAGGATGGTTCTTAGCCGCTATGTGGGTGCTGGGAATTGAACCCAGGTCCTCTGCAAAAGCAGTCGGTGCTCTTAACCACTGAGCCATCTCTCCAGCCCCAGTTTTGTGTATTTCATATACAGCATCTGAATTATCTCTATACTCCCTTCCCCACTGGCCCCTCCACAGCCCCCCCCACAATGGATTTCATGCACTGTCATTTATGTTAAGGCCTATCAAATCAAGTTAGTGTACCCTGATGTCCCTCAGTACAAGTTCATCCTTAGAGGTCTAGCCAGCCTATCTAGACTCACTCCCTTAAAGACAAGCTCTTCCTCACCCAGCAGTAATCAGCTGCCCAATAGTTTGGCTAAGATTGGGTCCTGCTGCCCATTTCCACAGTTCTATGCTGGGTTTTTGTCTGCTTGAGTTTGTGTGGGTCTTGTACATGCTGTCACTATTGTTATAAGTTCCTATGTGCAAGTTCCCAGGAGCTGTTATTTCCGTATGGTCATATACAGCCCCCCCCCCCGCCCCCAGGTTCCTACAAATCTGTTCCCCCTTCTGTGATGGTCCCTGAGCCCTGGGCCCTTGTTGCATGAGGGAGCTTCATTAATGAGACTTGAGAGATGTGTCAGTATTCTCTCTACACCTTGTTCCACTGTTTTGAGAGTCTTAGGTGTAGAGGGCCCATTGTAATGTGTCACTTAGGGTTGGGCATTTCACAGACACTTAATCTTTGTGTGTGACCAGTTGTGGAACTCTCTAATACTCTCCATCGAGCCAAGAGAAGCTTCTTTGATAAGTGGTGACTGGCATACTTGTCTATAAGGATCTATATTTAGTGCATAGTAAGAAATTACATTTATCTAGGGAAGTGACAGCCTTGGGGTTTTCTCTAAGATCTGTGATCTCTCTAGCCATGTGTGCTTTACTATGGTTACAGTGCCACACATCAGTTCCCACCCACAGAGTGGACTTTAGGTCCAATTAGGTAGCTGTTGATTACTTCCACTAGTGCCCCAAAGGCCTTTGCTGTGCCAGTCACTGTTATGGTCATTAGGACTTGAAGCTGGGGCTGGACTTTCTATTCCTATCCTCCCTTAGCAGCTTACCTAGTGGGAGGTAGCTTCCGGGTCAGTTCCCGCTCCATTGCATGAAAGCATTTTTATGGTAAATGCATCATGTACGTAGGAGATTTACTAAGGACAGGAAGAAGAAAAAAATCAGGACACCAACCTTTACAGAACAAATTTATTTTGATTTTTTTAAAATATTAGGAACTCTTAAAACAACCTGAACATTTGGCTGTACCAAAACAAAATGGAAGTAAAAAGATCTGAAAATTGTGTTTAGTATTAGAGAAACATGTTTTAAAATACCAAGTTCAACTCTTTGACCTATAAAGCAAAACAAGGTCACCAACCACAACACTGGAATTTGTTTCTTGGTTATTTTGCTTTAACTGCTGTAGCTTGAAAGGAAGGAAGGAAGGAAAGGAGGGAGAAAGGGAGGGAGGAAAGGAAGGGAAAGGAAAAGGGAAGGGGAAAGGGAAGGGGAAAGGGAAGGAAGGGAAGGAAGGGAAAAGGGAAGGAAGGGAAGGGAAAGAAGGAAAGGGAAGGGAAAGAAGGAAGGGAAGGAAGGAGAAAGGGAGGGAGGAAAGGAAGGGAAAGGAAAAGGGAAGGAAGGGAAAAGGGAAGGAAATAGCACAATTCCTATCCTGGAATCATTTATAAAATATGCCAAAACATCAGTGAAAACAAAGTGGGCAAATCTGAAAGTAAATCTTTCAGTAAGTGAATTTAGAGTCCAACAGCACAGGGTACTGTAGAAGTGTCAGAGAGCAGCCGGTGTCACACTCTGTCTTACTAAATACAAATAAATACCAAAGGCAATAAAAAACAGAATTCAAATCTTCCTGTACAGCAGTAGCTTCTCAAAGCAAAAGGAACTGGCTAGTCCTAGACCTTTATGTTGTGTGCATATGGTCTATGTATTCTCAGACCCCCTTGGTCTCCCACTATTAATATAAAAGTACCTTTATCTTAGAGCAAGTCTGAAGGCACCAAGATCCAATTCCCTGTTTCCCCAAATGATACTCTCATCCTTTCAAGATGGCTTCAACCTCAGATCTGAGTTAAGTCTGTGATGAGACCTAAGGAAGTTCAGCCCCATCGAAGTTAGCAAGGTCTTGCCTACTCTTTGCTCCCCCAAATCCTTTAGTCTGGTTTACAAAGCAGGGCTCTAACTGTGACAGAAGTAACAACAGCTGTTTATACAGCCACATATTCCAGGAGCCTTAACATACACACTACCGCCTAACTCTTCTAAGATTTAAGAACAACCCATTTCCCAAACTAATGTTACAGTCCCTCAATATTCTCAATCCAGACAGCTTACTTAGCAAGGCTCATTGGTCACTTCCAGCCTTCTTCAATCTCTTTACCTCTAAGAAACTCTTAGAAAAGCAGGGTGTGATAGCACATACCTTTAATCACAGCACTCAGGAGGCAGAGGCAGGTGGATCTCTGTGAGTTCAAGGCCAGCCTGGTCTACAGAGCGAGCTCCAGCTGGGACTAAAGGTAGACCTATCTCAAAAAGGCCAAGTCGGAGGGAGAGGGGGAGGGGGAGGGGGAGGGGGAGGGGGAGGAAGAGGAAGAGGAAGAGGAGGAAACTCTTAGAAAGCACCTTCAAATTTGGGAAAATTCCTGCTAGGAACCTTCATGATATAAATGTGAACCCTAATTTGAAGGGCAGTCTTATCATAAAAATGCAGAACAAATTAAAAAAAGGGGGGCTGAAGAGATACTTCAGTGGTTAAGAGCACTGACTGCTCTTGCAGAGGACCTGGGTTCGATTCCCAGCACCCACATGGCGGCTAAGAACCATCTTTAACTCCAGTTCCAGGGGAATCCGACACCCTCTTCTGACCTCCGCAGCAATGCACGACATGGGTGCACCTACCTACATGCAGACAGTACATTCATACACATAAAAAGTTAAATAAAAAAAAAATTTTTTTTTTAATGCAGAACAGTCAGCCTAGAATGGAGCTCTTTCCTCCTTCGAAGTGGGAAGATGGGAAAACGCAACTTAATTTGTTTTCCAAGTGGGTTTTCTTAAGACTTGAGACTTTCATAGCTTCATTCTCAAGTGTGAATTTCGGTAGAAACTTAAGAGTTCTTTTGACAATGACGATGTTCCAGAGTGAGTTTTCTTCCTAAAACCTAAGATTCTTGTCACTTTTGCCGGGCGTGGTGGCGCACGCCTTTAATCCTAGCACTTGGGAGGCAGAGGCAGGCGGATCTTTGTGAGTTCAAGGCCAGCCTGGTCTACAGAGTGAGTTCTAGGACAGCTGGGGCTACAGGGAGACCCTGTCTCGAAAAGACCAAAAAAAGAAAAACTAAAACAAAACCTTCCTCTGGATCTTACAAAAACGTTCATTTTAAACAAGATGGAATGAGTGCTAACCAGGCTTTCTTCACCCATTCTTTATGTTCAAAGCTCTCACTAAAGCCTGTAAGGACCCTGGCAATTCATGGTCCATTCAAACATCCTGTTGAGAGCTCTTCCTCTGCTAAGCCACTCTGCTTCTCTATTTAGCAGACTTACGGACTCCTGGTCCAGGTTTTGACTTGGGATCTTTCTTTCAATAAAACTATTTCTGCAACACGACTGAAAATTTCCTTTGTTTCAAGTGTTTTTTTGTTTTATTTTTGGTCTTTTTGAGACAGGGTCTCCCTGTAGCCCCAGCTGTCCTGGAACTCGCTCTGTAGACCAGGCTGGCCTTGAACTCACAAACATCCGCCTGCCTCTGCTTCCCGAGTGCTAGGATTAAAGGCGTGCACCACCACGCCCAGCTTGTTTCAAGTGTTTTATACTAACATCTCTCTGAAGAAAACAGCAAGTGTTTTAATGGCAACACTTGAATTTATTTACTGTACTTAAAATGCGTTTTTAAATTTTTCATTTGTGTGTATGTGTATGCCACAATTGTGGGGGTGGCTACAGAAGCCAGAAGAGGCTTTGGATTCCCTGCAGTTACAGAACGCTGTGAGCCATCCAACATGGGTGCTGAACTCAAGTCCTCTGAAAGGACCTCTTAACCACTGAGCCATCTCACCAGCCCCCAAAATTGTTTTAATTAGATCACCTTTTACACATTTTCAAATGCTATAGCATGACCAACTACTGCCTCTATGATTCCTCAAAGGAGGTAGAAAGACTGCTGTTTTTAACTTATTAAACTAAGCCTCTTTAGCATCATCCTTGAGTCAACTTAAGCTACCAGTTGTCTGACTTCCTTATACTTACATGTCCCACCACTTTAACGTTCAGTTTTCATCAATTCTTTTCTAGGATAGGATCTGCTACTAAATAACATGTTTCCTAAACCTCACTGATTCTGATTTAAAAAAAAAAAAAATTGAGCTAGGCATGGTGGTGCATGCCTTCAGTCCCAGCACTTGGGAGGCAGGTGGATCTCTGTGAGTTCAAGGCCAACCTGGTCTACATAGCGAGTTCCAAGGCAGCTGATGCTACAGGGAGACCCTGTCTCAAAAAGACAACAACAAAAAATTGACATGCCAAAAGCTATTCAACCAGCATTCTTAGACAACAATTGTGTCAAATGCTGGTGCAATCACTAGATCTGTAAGCTGCACATCAGCAGGATGTGACAGGACAGCTTGGACAGGAGTCCGAATGAAACCCTGTTGAAGTAGCTTTTTTTCATTGTAAAAAGAACTCCTTCTGTACTAGTATATGGAAGTAACACAGAAGACTGATTCTTCATCCATAACCTCCTCACAAATGTCATAGGTCTGTGACTAGAATGAACCTCTTTTACCTCACACCTTCTCATTGAAAACTGCAGATTTGCTCAGAACATTGAAATAAACATAACAAGAAAAACACAGTACAAAACAGTTTGCTTCCAATCTACACAGTCCCAATTTTGCAATGTTTACAATGAAGCAGCAGGGCGCAGCTGAACTGTAGAACATTATTTCCTTACAACAAGAAATCTTCCTTCTGGCTTCTACTTCTCAGACACTGTTCACTCCCCTGTCAGCTGGCAGTGCTTACAAGGAAACTGGGGTGGGTAATCAGGAGGGAGAGGCCAATGCCACCTCTGCCACCTTCCCCTGAGCAATGGCACACAGGCCTGTACACACTGCCATATGGAGCTGAAAGGGCTCTAAGAAAACTGTTAACAGGGATGAGAGAGCACTGTTCAGCATTGTGAGATCAGCATTAAGCAGCACACAAAAGTCAAAATATATTTAGTCACAATTTTACATGGAACCCCAGTATCATGTCTCAAACCTGCTGAGAAACCCATCTCCAACATAAAATGACTAGAGGTCATTTTCATCTGACTTAGACCTTTCTGAGATTTGACGTTCAGGTTGAGGCTGAGCTCCTCCCTCACTCACCACTGGAGTCTCAGGCTTGGTCGGCCCTAGCTCTTCGCTACTCTCTGGTGCCACCTGCTGGCTATTTTTCCCTTCTGTAGAATCTTTCTGATTTAATTTACCATCTGGCTCCAATTTTGTTTCTTTGCCATTCCCCAGCTTTGGAGGAGGCTGTGGCGGGTCTTTTGCACTCTTCACCACCTCCTGGAGGTTGTATTTTCTGAACAGCATGTAATCTTTAACAACACTCAGGCAACATACAGCTTTGATGATTTCTACCACCACTGTGTACTCTGGATTGGTGAGATCCACTTTATTTTCTGAATTGAGGCTGCCCACTATTCCTGTAACAAAAATAGAAAATATTCTAAGAAGGAAGGGTATCATTAAGCTTGGTGAACACAGACAAGTTTCTATTCCTTCCTGTTCACAATTTGTTAAAATATGAGTTCATTCTTCTATATGATCTTCAATCAAATTCCATCAATACTTTTAATAAATAAAAGTAAAACCCTGAGACAGTTAATAAGTACAATTGGCCTTCTATATTCATGGGTTACACATCCAGATTCAATCAAGCTTAAATAAAAATACTTGGGAAAAAGTTTCTTATTTAACATGCACAGATTTTGTTTAATTACCATTACTGGCTCAACAACACAGTTTAACTATTTTTATAGAATTTAAATTGTTTCAAAAAAAAAAAGGCAGGGCATGGTGGCACATGCCTTTAATCTCAGCAGAGGCAGGTGGATCTCTTTGAGTTCAAGACCAGCCTGGCCTACATAGTGAGTTCCAGGACAGCTGGGACTGCAGGAAGACCCTGTCTCAAAAAGACTGGGAAAAAAAAAAAGAATTTATATTGTACTTGGTATTCTTAGTAATCCAGAAATCACTTAAAATATACAAGAGGAGGCCGGGTATGGTGGTGCATGCCTTTAATCCTAGCACTTGGGAGGCAGAGGCAGGAGGATCTTTGTGAGTTCAAGGCCAGCCTGGTCTACAGAGTGAGTTCCAGGACAGCTGGGCTACAGGGAGACCCTGTCTCGAAAAGACAAAAAATATATATAATATATACAAGAGGATATGTACAAGTCATCTGCCAATACTACCATATTAGGCCACTATGCAGCCCTGGCTGGCCTGGAACTGGCTATGGCCATGTAGATGAGGCTGTCCTTGAACTCAGAGAGATCCACTTGCCTCTGCCTCCCAAGTGTTATAAATAAGACATTTTAATGAGATTTATCTGTTTTGGTAGCCACAGGGAATCCAAGGACAAATCTCCAATGGGTATGAGCAGATTCATGTACTTTCTTTTCCCATAGAAAAGCAAATGTTGATCTGCAGAAGACTTTACCTTAAAGCTCACATACAGAGATCAGTTAGATACATGTGACCTCTAATGAAAGACGCTAAATCTTAAATCTTAAGAAATTCTTAAACACAGGTTAACCACAGCACTCTATGTAAAATCACTAAGATAACATACCTGCCAACTCTTTGATAACCTCTTCTCTATTCATGTGACTGTTATTTCGAGATTTATACACAATCTGAAATGTCCCTTTGTTTGGGGCTTTAAACCAGGGTTCCAAAAAGGTTTCTGCGTATTTTTTCATATCTTCTAAGAAAGCTTTGCAGGTGCCTGAGATGGGTAACATCCGTAGAATTACTCTTGTCTTCTTTTTCTTGGTTTTGTACATATCCTGGAGAATATGATGCACCAATTTCTCAGGTTCTAAAAGAAAAGAAAAAAAAAAAATCAGCACAGAAAACACTACAATTTTTCTAACTAACAGTTCTCCAGTGTCACTGTGCATCATGGTGTTCACTACAGTTGCTAAAAGTAAAAACGTTCATGTTTTTGAATGCTTCAAGGATGTCCTGATTTTTACAACCACAACACCATGTTTTCCCGTAAGAAAAGAGTAATAAACATTAAATAGCACACTTTTTACAAAAACAAAAACCTGGGATTGAAGAGATGGCTCAGCAGTTAAGAGCACCAACTACTCTTGCAGAGGACCCGGGTTCAATTCCCAGCACCCACATGGGGGCTAAGAACCATCTTTAACTCCAGTTCCAGGGGAACCCTCTTCTGACCTCTGTGGCATTGCATGACACAGGGGCACCTACTTACATGCAGACAGTACACTCATACACATTAAAAAAAAAAAAAAACCAACAACAACAAAAAAACCTATGACAATCTACTAGCTAATGAGTACAGAAGACCAGATCTCAGATCTGGAAATACCCCAGAACCAGGCAGCACAGCACCATGAAGCAGTGGTTCTCAGGCTACTTCTGGCTTACATACTAATCAAATTAGCTGTTGACAATTTAAAAATCAAAGGACTTCTACTTCCACCTTCTTAATTAACTGGAAGATCTGGCCCTACATTCCTAAATGGCAACTACTGGCTAGAACTAAGAAGCCGCTGCCCCTTCAAGATAAGCGTATGTCCTTTCCTGCTACCTCGTTACACAGGAAGAAAGGAAACAGCAGTCAGGTTCCACTCGTAGCCAAGACAGCTACCCCACTCTACCTCTCCACATGCACACTGCTAATGCAATGTGCAGAGCAGCTACCATGGAGCGATTAACAGAGCCATGCCCATCAAGCCATTGTACAGACAGTGTTCTCTGACTCCCGGATATTATGGGATCAACCATCTAAGGGGTGTTAGACAAACCTATCCCAAGTGTCCTGATGAAGACTACATTATTGGCTCCACTCTCCACTGACTGGAATCTTCTTAGTCTCCTCTCGGTAGACGCCTTAATATCACCAACTTCTTTCTTCAGGGCAGCCTCCACATCATCATCATCATCTCCCTCACTTCCAGAGGCCTGCTGGTCCTTGTCCATAAACTGTTGACATAAAAGCAGTAAGGAGAAATGACCCAACAGCTCATCTTCAAACACTCTAATTAGTTACTTATGTGAAACCCCCAGTGGCAGTCTCAATATGACAATAAACTTTTTTATTAACAGACTAAAACAACACTACTTCTAAAATGTGGAGGCAGGCACAAGTTCCCTCAGACTGCTGTACACATCGTTTGAAAGTTTTCAGAAATATCTGGGCAGAGGCACACAGGCAATGTGCTCACCAGGTGAAGCACAGCACTACCTACCACTGTGCCTGACAGGATACTCTCCTTCTGGTAAGATAAGAACAGATGCTTAACAGATTTTAAAACTCTTATGGCTAGTCTACTAAGGAGTAGGACAAAGAAAGAGGTTCAGGACTTGCTCAAGCTGAGTGTAGTGGGCAATGCTTGTAACCCCAGAACTCTGGAAGGTAAGGCAAGAGGGCAAGCATTTCAGGCTAGCCTGGGCTACACAGCAAGGGACTGTCTCAAAAATGAAAGAAAAAACATAACAAAAAAAAAAACTTGCTCAAGGCAGCACAGGCAGGACATAGTCCAGTTGCAGTCAACCTCACAAAATACTGTACACGACCTGGCTCCTTTTTCCCCTCCCACTCACAAAATATTACCACTGTACCTCCCCCCCCCATAATAGAGTATGCTGCACTTCTTCACCTAACACTTCAGGGTGCGCAGGTGTGTATTGGTTCAGTGTATGCCAAAAATTTCACAATTTCCAAACAGCAATAGCATAACAAAATAATTTGGTGCAAAAGTTCCAGTTTTAGCCGGGTGTGATAGCGCACGGCTTTAATCCCAGTACTCAGGAGGCAGAAGCAGGCGGATCTCTGTGAGTTCAAGGCCAGCCTGGTCTACACAGCGAGTTCCAGGACGGCTGGGGATACAGGGGGACACTGTCTCGAAAAGACCAAAAAACAAAAGTTCCAGTTTTTCAAATGTACTTTTACGTGTATTGGGGAGTTAAACAGCATTCCTGTCAAACACCCACTACTCGGATATTTTAGCTTGCAGGCAAACGTCACACTGTCGTCAGAAGTACGCTTCCCAAAGTTCTTAACAACATGTTGCTGGTCCACGGGAGGTAATCAATCCATAGGAGCTACAATCCTCAGAAAAAGCAAGAAATCCCCCCCTCAAAGAGCCAGCACACAAGCACAAACAAACACACACCCATTCTGCAGGCCAGCGCTACCCAGGCCCCGCCTGTTAGCAGGCGGGGAGGTGGGCGAGGCCTGCAGGGGGCGCGCCTGCGCACAACAGCAGCCTCCGCTGTCCCAGGAGAGCAAGCTGCTCCCTCGCCCGAGGCCAGTACCTTTTCCGGCCCGTACATGTCGTCGCCGTACTCATTGAGCAGACTGTAGGCCTCCTCCACGCACTTGCGCTCGTTCATATTGCAGGTGATGAGGATGCCCTGCAGCCCTGGCTCCAGCTGCCGCGGCCCGCCCGCATCACCGCGCCGAGCCCGCTTGGCCGGCAGGAACTGGGCCTTGCCTTTGCGCTTCCCGCCGGTGGGCTGAGGAGGCTGCTGGGCGGAGGCCGCCATGCTACCTGTGCTGCTCCTCGCTCCCCGGCTCCTCGCCTGCACAGACGCGGGGTGACTGCGTCACGTGCGTGCGACGGCATGCTCCAACATGCACGGACGCACGCAAGCACGCACGCACGCACGCACGCACGCACGCACGCACGCACGCACGGTCTATCCCCACCCCTCCTCTGCCGGCTCAGGACCCACTAGAGCCCTAGTGCTGATTGGCATTCGTACTGGAACCCGCCTGTAAATGTAGATTTGGAACTCAGCTAGGCGAAAAGGTGTTCTCGAAGAACTGACTCTTTTACTCTCTCATATTCATTGATTTATTCAGTTAATGTTTGTTGTGCTAGTCACTGTCCAAAGTACGAAGGTTGGGGCAAAGCATGTCAGTTTAATTGAATGCCCTAATAAGCCGAGGTTTCTTAGTAGCCATTGGAGTCTTGTCTTTTTTTTTTGTCTTTCGAGACAGGGTCTCCCTTGTAGCCCCAGCTGTCCTGGAATTCACTCTGTAGACCAGGCTGGCCTTGAACTCACAAAGATCCGCCTGCCTCTGCCTCCCAAGTGCTAGGCCATTGGAGTCTTTTTCAAACTACCCGTGTTATTTTTTGTTTCTTTTGAAGTGTGTACTGTTCGATACAGTTTTTTTCTGGTAGTCCTATGAGAGGACTCCAGATGTGCAAAGGATTCACCGGGAGGTAGGGGAGCTCTGTGAAGGCAGACCTGATACCCAGAATGAACCATATTAAAATCCAGGGAACATTTTAAGTAGTTGCCATGGGAACGTTAAAGATTTTCAGCTGTAAAATGTGTTTATATTAATACCAAAGTTTTTGTATCAATTTCTTCACACTTCTGTTTGACGATGATGTGACAACAATGAGTGTGACATTTTGGTGAGTTGGTCACTATACCGAGTACCCTTGGTTTGGATAGGAATGTCACATTGCTTAGTTCTGAACAAAACAAAAACAAAAAGTATTTTTCCCCTTGATTAATTACCTAATCCAGTGACCCCCCCCACCCCCAACAACATGTGGGGTGGATTGTAGAAGGAAACCAGAAATAAAAATTAAAAATTCTCTTATTAGGCTGGTGAGACCACTCAACCTATGAAGACACTTCCTACCAAGCCTGGAGACCTCAGTTCCATTCCAAGAACCCACATGGTGGGACTGGAGAGATGGCTCACTAGTTAAGAGCACTGACTGCTCTTTTTCAGAGGACCTGGATTCAGTTTGAAGGGACAAAGGAATTTTCCACTTTGTGAAATAGTTTAGCAAATAGCAACCCCTCCCTAGGTTAGCAAATAAGAGAAAACCACAGTCAGTTATAATTCCAGGAAGAACCACCCTGAGGGCCCTGGCCCCAAGCCACCTGCAGACCCAGGCATGCTGTGTATCTCTGCCTGTCATGCAGGAGACCAGGGTTCAATTCCTGCCCTGCTCTAAGTGTATAAAACCTGTATGCAGAGATTGCTCAGGGTTCACCTCCCCATTGTACAGGTGAACTCCAGTACACCGGAGTAATAAACCTCTTGCTTTTGCAGCAAGACTTGTCTCCACGTCTCTCACTCGGGGGTCTCTCAAGGGTAAGGCTCAATTCGGGCCTTACATCTGGTGCATTGGCCGGGAATTGAGACCCCCTGTGGGGATGCCTAGACAGACTTCGGAGGAATAAGATTGGGCCCTAGCAGGTACGGCGCAGTTGTGTCTGTCCTGTTTGACATTTGTTTAATTGTTTGTGAGCCATCTGGGAAATTTGCCTCCATCTGTGAGGAATCTGGAGGATGCTCCAGTTCTGGCAGGAGGGTCGAGATGACTCTCCTGTGGTCTGGGCTTGAGTGAAGATTTTCTTGGCCAACCCACCTGGAGACCGAGTCCGGGAAGGACCGGTCAGTTTCTGTGGACCAAGTCCAGGAGGGACCGGTCAGTACCTGGTACTAGAGTGAATAGGCACCTACCTAGTGAATCTTTGTGTTGTATCTTCTGTTCGTGGCAGGGACGGTTGATATCTGTGTTGTTTGTGTTAGTTTAATCTTGGACCGGTCAGTACCTGGTAGTAGAGTGAATAGGCACCTACCTAGTGAATCTTTGTGTTGTATCTTCCATTTGTATCAGGGACGGTTGATATCTGTGTCAATTGTTTGTGTGAGTTTCTGTGGACTTGGAGTGATGAACTTTTTGGACATGGGACAGAAAGCCTCTACCCCCTTGATTTGTTAATCCACCATTGGAAGGATGTGAGAGATTTGGCCTGGGGGGAAGGCCTAGAAATCCGAAAAGGAAAATTCCGAACCTTTTGTTCGGTCGCCCACATATCGGGTGGGTTGGCCAGCAGAGGGGTCCAGATTTCTGGCTCCGGGGCTGACGGGGTTGGCTCCGTGCGGTGTGCAGCGTTGCTTCTCTTCGTGTCTGCATAGTCTTTGTTGTTGGGCCCTAATTCTGTCTGCTGCTTTCACCTTGGTTCTCTGAGATTGCTTTCATTCTCATTCTCTGGGATCTCAGGATGGGAAATTCTAAATCTACCCTGATTTAAAGGAGGTATCTATGTCTTGTGTTTATGGTAACTGTGTGCCAAAGATTCATGTAGCTTGTTATGCATCTAAGTTTGTGTGCGTGTGTGTTTGTAATTCAGTTATTGTATTTGTCTCATGTTGGTTCTGTCAAACAAGGTGGCTGCTTCAAGTTTCAATCTTTTATGTGCACAGAATGATTTCATTTTGGCATACCAGACTAGATATGCACATGCAAAGTTTAAAAATTGATATTTAAAAATGCATTTAAAGGCCTAAAATTTGGATACTGTAGACATTTCTAAATTTATTGTCTCGTAGTCTCTCAAATGGTCCACAACAGGTGGTAATTGTTTATAAGAATCAGCCTTAGAGTTGACTGTTTAAAGACCCCATTTTGGTTTGTGTTAACTTTCAAAAAGGTAACTTGCTTGCTTTGGAATTATCTTTTTGAGACCTCTGTGGGCCAGATTCAGGGCTGGAAATGGATCCTTGGGCCAGTTTTGTTTTGGGTAGGGCAGTTTTGTTGCCCCTTGGAGCTGGTGGTGGTGGCACTGACCGGTAGGATTTGCTGAAGGAGGCCCTGTCTTGAAAAGAAAAAGAGAAAGCATGTGTGTGAGTGTTGGTAATTCCCACACGCATGGAAATTACACATGTGTATGTGATTATTGGTAAATTTCCACCTGAAGTAAACAACATGGGGTTAGAGAAAATAAATAATACCCGGTAGCTGTCCCCATTGAAATAGTTCTTAGCATTGGGCGGGTGCTTAAGGTCCCTCCTGCCTTACTCCCAATCCCATCTGGTCATTGGGCTGGGCCTTAGGTGTGAGTGAGAGTTGTTTTTGAATAAAAGGATGCATCAAGCATATTGGAGCCAGTAAGAGGGAAGTGGGCAAGATGAATGTGCATGTTTGAGGTGACTGGGGCTTACTGTCCCTACACTGGGAGGGGAGGAGGTGTCGATGTTTTCTAGGCAGAGAGGTGTGGAAAGGCTGAACAAGGGACTGGAATTGTACTGTTTTTACTGATAGAAAAAGGGAGAAGCCTATTCTGAGTCTCTGATGAGGAAAAAAGCGGGTTAGAGATTTTTGTGATGCATCAGACAGGGCTGGAGAGATGGCTCAGCGGTTAAGAGTGCCGACTGCTCTTACAGAGGACCTGGGTTTGAATCCCAGCACCCACACAGTGGCTAAGAACCGCCTTTAAGCCAGGCTGTGGTAGTACAGGCCTTTAATCCCAATGCTTGGGAGGCAGAGGCAGGCAGATTTTTGTGAGTTCAAAGCCAGCCTGATCTCCAGGACGGCCAGAGATACAGGGAGACCCTGTCCCTCCCCCAAAAAAGACAACAACAACAACAAAAATTATTGTGATTACTTTAAGATGTTAGAGCAGCCTCTTGCCCCAGGCTCCTGATATTTTGAATGTGTTTGAGTCTTTTTAAACTATGAAGCTCAGTTCAGCTTATGGATAAGAACCTATTTGGAGGGTGTAAGTGCCTTAAGCCCTCATACTTAGTAAAATCTTATTCTGACATGCCTAATCAGAAATATAAATATTCTAGTGGTATAACTTGAGTACTTAAAAAAAAGCTTTCCTAAATATATTAGTACAGGAAAGCTCTGACATCAGCAATGAATTATTCTGCCTAGGAGATGTTGGCTAGGGGATTCAAACTCCCCCAAAATTATAAAGGCCTTTTGCCTATAAGTGGGATATATGCAAGGAGAAAGGCAGTAAGTCCCTGTTGTCAAAGACCTGGTGTGAGCATGAAAAAATGTTATGAGACGTCACTTGCTAACATACAACTGGCCTCTGAAATGCCAGAGAGCATTACCAAAGGCCACTAAAGCAATACAGCAAAATATTGGTCTCTCTGAGACAAGCAAGACTCCTCCATCAATATCAGCTACACCTCAACTGCCTGGAGATACTGTGCAACAGTGGCAGCCATGTGTATGTATATATATATATATATATATATATATATATATATATCCCAAATCTAATTAGCTATTAGCTCTCTCCTTGGAGGAATAACTCACAGCGGATGCCACAAGCTTATGTCCTCTAGAGGTTAGAAGATGTTATAAGCCACAATAAGAACTTGTCACCCTTTATAGAGAAACCACAGTTTGCGGATTAGCATACCATCCAAGCATCTGTGTCTATGCTCACAGCTTAGCTTGACATAATAATTAGTACTGCTTAAATGCCTGTACATCCAATTGCTTGTGCTTTGTTAGTATGACTAAAAAGGTATCACTGGATAAGCTGTGAAACAACCTGAACAGACTGGAGTCCAAAATGACAACTCCAAAGAAAGTAGACTTTTCTTCTCACCCATTTGTGCCCCTTTCCCAAAGCCCAGGGAACAAATTGCGGAAGAGGAGGCATGGTAGAATGTAAGGGCTGCGGAGAGATAGGGGTGAATCATGAGACTACAGCAATATAGTCTGGACTCCTAATTGATCAACATGTCTGTGCATACAAGCTTCTCCAACTGGACTATGGGAACCTTGGTTTGTTCAAAATTTGGACATAGATACTTCCAAAATGCACCAATTACCTAATTGTACGGCAAACTGAGTAACATCAATGTTATCTGAAAACAACTGTGTCATTATATTGTAGAATCCCTTAAAAATAAACAAATAATAATAAAAAAATCTTTCCTTACTCTCTTCCAGCACTCGGGAGACAAAGGCATGTGGATATCTTGATCTGGTTTGGGTGGAGAACTGATACCAGAATGGCTGCCGGCCCGGCCCTGTTTCTTGCCTCCAGGGTGGCAGAGCTACTCTTCCTGGGGTAGCTAATGGTCTTTATTGTGTTTCCTATCTGTTTCCCGCACCCCCCTCCTCCTTTCAGGAAGCAAACATACCTCCCTGGGTTTGAACTGGTGTCCTGCTGGTCTACTGGTCTCGCCACTCCTGAAAGTTCCCCAGCCTGGTGAGGTCAACCACACCTTTAATCCTAGCACGGCCAAGGTCTTTAGGTGCAGAGATCATTACTGTAGAATTTCTGAGTACTGTTACAAACTTAAGAGTCATATTTTACTCTGATTTAGGTTTTCATCTCTAATTTAGAATTTTCATCAAAGTGCTAAAGTCTTGGGTTTAAAACTAGTTAAACATATTTGTTTCATGGAGCTGTTTAAATGAATAGGCTTGCATCTAATGCTAATGATTTACTTGATATCAAGTAAACTGTCATGTGAGCTAAAATGGTTAAACATTCCCTCTTCTTAATAGTGCACTCTTCAGACCTTTCACTCCTTTTCCATTGAGTTTGAATTAGGAGCTGTTACCTTGTAGCAGATCAGTATTAACATCTAGTTGGTTATAGAGGCCGACCATGGGGCTCTCAGTGTGGATGCTGGTCACACTGAATTGAATTTTAAGCTAATGTGAAATCTTGACAGAGACCATTGAAAGTATTTAAAATATTCTTCCATATTCCAAAATGTAAAATGCAACATGACAGATTTTATGTGTCTAAAATTGTATCTGGGAAGGAAGGGCAGACTTTAGGCCCTTCACAATCTGTTGTTGGAGGCCTGACAGGGCTACTCGAATCCTCATAGACATAATCTTTGGCCCAGAAGGAAAGTTTAAAAAGTTGCTGTGTGAAGCTGTTTGCATTGACCATTTGCATTCCTGCCATAAAGCAAGCGGCATGGTTGCTTGAGTGGATATAGAGGGCATTGAGCCCAATAAGTATTAATTATTTAGTAAATCTGCACAATTAAGGGTTATTCAGGCTAATAAAAGGATATAAAAAGGAGAAAATGATAAAAAGGTATTTTTAATAAGGATTTATGTGAAGATGATGAAAAGTATGCAAGTGATAAAAGTCTGAGGAGGTTTGTTGTGACAGGTAAAAAGGACAGTATATTCAGTCAACTAGTTTAAAAATCAAAATGTGTATCTAGTCAAGGTTTGTTTAAGATTTTTTTGTCCAACCTTTATATGCGTATCGCATGGCACCTCAAGGTTTAGTAAAAATGATAAAATACCTGTGTTAAGTTAAATTGGTATAAATACTCAAGCTGGTTTACTAGTGGCCTGAATAGAATTGTGAATATACAGAGTTTTTAATTTTCAGTCCTCTCCTAGCTTGAACCTGACTCCCTGTTACAGGTTTAGATTAAATGGGCGCAGGTAAATGGTGGGTTACCTATGGCTACTGAAAAATGTACTTTATAGCTGGGCATGGTGGTGCACGCCTTTAATCCTAGCACTCAGGAGGCAGAGGCAGGCAGATCTTTGAGAGTTCAAGGCCAGCCTGGTCTACAGAGTGAGTTCCAGGACAGCTGGGGCTACAGGGAGATCCTGTCTCGAAAAGACCAAAAAAAATGTACTTTATGTTTCTTTCAAGAGTTGCTTTTTGATATTTCCTTTAAACTAACCAGATAATTTGGCTCAAAAAGCTAGATTCTATCTTCCTGAGCCAACTGCATGCAGTCCAAAAAAGACAGTTTGGTAATCCTTATCAGTTTATTTCCTGTCTTCTGGTATGTGTTACAACTCCTGTCTTTCTGGGAAAACTATAAATCAGGATAAAGGTCTGAAAAATAAAAGAATTGTCCCCATTCGTAGTAATTGTAGTGAACAGTTTTACATTTAAAATAAGCCTGAAATTGTTTAATTCGATCTTGAGGATTATGCCTGCCTAACGTATGGTGTTAAATCCCTCCTCCAGTCAGTATTATACAAGGCTGCTTGAACTTTTGTCTAAGCCTTATCTAGAATATTATACAGTAATTAAAGGTGTTAGCCTGGTGGAACTTAGCCTTTCTGGGTGGATAACTACCATACTTAAATGCCCATACCAATTCGGCTGAGGGACCTAAGGAATATCTTTGCTCCTTGCCCTCTGAGGTCAACCAATCCCAGGAACTATGTCTGGGGGCATCTCTTGAAATGTCCTGCAATTGTGAGTCACCAGTCCTCCTAGGCAGGGAGGTCTTGGAGACCCACTAATGGGACTCTAGCCAGTGTCCAGTCTATAAAGAGGAAAGTCTTCAAAAGGAAAGCCTGATCTAGCAAGACCTGACTTTGTCCTTGTATGGATGGAACTGGTGATTGAAAAACTGAGAGGAGCCAGAGGCCTCTCCCCCCCACAAAGGCCCGAGTGGTCCCCAAAGACCAGATCCTCTACTGACCTTGAGAATACAAAAGATGGTTAATCTGGGCTAACTGTATGGACTTAGACACCCAAGAGAAAAAGTACAACCAAATGATAAGTAATCATTATATTTCCTTTAAAGTCTAAAAGATTATACCTCCAAACACTAGATTTTAAGTCATTTAAAGTCATATGAGATCTGTTGTTACCAAATAATAAAGTTTCCTCTTTCTCTTTAAGCAACCACCTAAAGGAAACTCACACCATGACCGTTGAAACTTCCTGGAAAGCAGATCCTGAGTCCAGATACCATAGCCAAATGAACAAAAGGTGAAGCTCAATGGATGTTTTGGAACCCCTCGTTGAGAAATTCTAAAGGACTTAAGTTGGATATTTAATTCACCCCATTCTTTTCCTGGTTCCCTGTCTAGAAAATGTACCTAGTTACTCACACCTTCACAGGCACTGGCCTGTCTCTAACTATACTTTTGGGGGTCTTTCAGATAGATCCACTGAGCAGGTGTACCCCAGTTGCCACCTTCTATGCATCTTTTCAGCATGGAAGAAGACAGAGCAGTCCATACCCCAATTCCCTCTCGGCAATTGGGGTAACCTCCTCAGAGGGTAATGTGATAAGAGTAGGAGCTAAAAATTGGTTAGGCAGTTTAGGGTCAAGACCCCCGAAAGGAGCCAGTTTCTTTCTCAGCTGAGAGCTGAAGACTTCCAGGACCTGCCAGTGAACTTGTTCTTCCGGTTGCTCTATTACTAACCCTGGGACTATGTATACTGAATAGGTTAGTCGCCTTTATGAGAGAAAGATTGGGGGCAATTCAGCTAATGACCTTAAGGGCACATTATACCCAACTTGATCCACACCACCTAAGGCAAAAACACTCCCCCTTAAGGGCTGATGATCCACTGCTCCAGGATTGGAGCAGTTACTAGAAAAGGGGGGAATGAAGGGACAGAAAGAGGCCAGTGGAATTTTCCACTTTGTGAAATAGTTTAGCAAATAGCAACCCCTCCCTAGGTTAGCAAATAAGAGAAAACCACAGTCAGTTATAATTCCAGGAAGAACCACCCTGAGGGCCCTGGCCCCAAGCCACCTGCAGACCCAGGCATGATGTGTATCCCCGCCTGTCATGCAGGAGACTAGGGTTCTATTCCTGCCCTGCTCTAAGTGTATAAAACCTGTATGCAAAGATTGCTCGAGGTTCACCTCTCCCCATTGTACACGTGAACTCCTGTGCACCGGAGTAATAAACCTCTTGCTTTTGCAGCAAGACTTGTCTCCGTGTCTCTCACTCAGGGATCTCTCAAGGGTAAGGCTCCATTCGGGTCTCACAAGTTCTCAGCACCCACATGGTGACTAACAAGGGTCCCTAAACTCCAGTTCCAGGGGACCTGACACCTAGGCATTGTATGCATGGGTATACTTATATACGTGCAGGTAAAATATACATACACATAAAGATATTTTTTCCAAAATCCCCCATGATGAAAGGAAAGAACCCACTCCAACAACCCCCCACACACAAACATATACAATCAATCAATCAATGGAATTTTTATTGTAAGGGACTAGCATATCTCTAATTTATTTTGGGGACTTTCATGACAAAGTAATTAACATGAAATGATAACCTAGAAATCCATGAACAGATAAAATAATTTTCAATAGTGTAGCCCACCTAAGTCAGGGATTTCAGAAGGCCAATTGAGGCAGAAGTTCCCAGAAGTAATTATCCTGGAATTCATTCCTGCAACCAGAGAAATGTTGCTGCAACATCCTGCAATCATGCCTCACTGGAGGAGAGACCAGACCTGGGCCTCAGCTTCTCTCCAGATGCTCCTACTGATAGCAGTCACAGGTCCCAGTTTCCCTCAAGATGCTTCTACTGATACCAGCCACAGATCCATCTACACCATTCCCCAATCTCCTTGCCCCCACCTCCTTGTAAACTCACTTCCTTGTGTGCCTAAGTTTAAAACTGCCATTTGGGGGACATTCTAATGCTGGTCATCCTAATCCCGAGACAGGCAGGCCAGCCGCCATGCCTGAAATAAACCGGACTTCCTTCTCATCCAAGTCCTGACATTTTCTCCTCTCTGCCCCTGTCTCCCCTCAAAATGAACCTAACAATTAGCAGTAATCTTTCATCTTTCTTTCAACAAAGTATATTTTCAATACCAGAATTTGTTTTTATCTTGTTTTGTTTTAGGGTCAATGCCCGGGCCCTAGCAACCCTAATGGACTAGGCTCAGCAACTTATCCCCAGTATACCAATTAAAGAGTGAAAAACAGGGGCTAGAGAGATAGCCTAGCGGTTAAGAGCACTGACTGCTCTTGCAGAGGACCCGGGTTTAATCCCCAGCACCCACATGGTGGCTGAGAACCATCTGTAACTCCAATTCCAGGAGAACTCCAGTTCCAGGGGAATCGGAGACCCTCTCCTGACCTCCGCGGCATTGCATGACATGGGTGCACAAATCTACATGCAGATTTCTGTACACATACAGAAATAAATAAAATTAAAAAAAATAAAGAGTGAAAAGCAGAAAAAGATTTACTTAATAAATTTAATTAAGAGTGAAAAGAAGAAAAACATTTACTTACTATGCCCACAATAGAAAGAAGAACCCCTAAAGAGGTTGAGTGATCTAAGTCCATCTTTGGGTAATGATATGAAATTTAGATTTAAATATAGGGCAAGAAGTATGTATATAACTAAACAGAAAAATAAAAAAAAATAACTAAACAGGACTGATCAAGGCATGGTCCCACCCGGCACTGACCCATCCCTGTCTAGGGACCAGTCTGTCCTGGTAAGTTGTCAGAACTCGGTAACCTCTCCTCCCAGGAAACAAGTTCCTCCAGTGCCTGGCATTATTTAGCCCTGCCCTTCCCCTAGCATGAGATTCCTGGGGGGGAAATTCCAATCCCTTAGAATTCATTATTTTAATAGTGTGGTAGCCAAAGGGAGGCAGGCACACAGGTGTCTCTCTCTGGAATATCTTCTCTCCTGCTGGGATGGCTACATGTTCTAGCTCTCTTTTCTCTATAGCTGACCTCTAAATGGGTTCATGGATACATAATCCCTTCAGAGGTAACATCATAGTATCTCACACAAGCCAGAGCCAGGAATCCACGAGGTCTTAGACCTCATGCATCTAGAAGCCAACTTGAACTCGTATAAGTCCCTGTGTGGCTATTGTAATTTTGATGGAATATTGCTTACAGTGATCAAATGAGGGAATGCTGTTATTTCAGTCTCATTCTTAGATTTAACTGCTAGGTATAAAGCAACAAAGTGTTTAAGGAGGAAGAGCAGCCTGATGCTGAACTCCATGATGATACAGGTGTCCCATTTAGGGCTGAGAACTCTCCAGTCTCTTATCCTCTGAATGTTGACCCATGTTTGGATTTCTGTGTGAATCACCATCTGCTGTAAGAAGAACATTCTCTGGTGAGAGTTGAGAGATGCACTAGTCCTTGGGTATAATAAGTCATTATCAGTCGGTTTAATACTATGTCTATTTAGCAAAATGAGAGGAGTATGTTCCCTATAGCCTGTGACTTTCTAGCCAAAGGTTCTTGGCCCCAATGACAGTTTCAGGTATGAACTCCATTTTGTAAAGTTGGGCTTAAGTCCAATTAGAAGTTCATTGGTTACTCCCTGTTCTAGTTTGTCTTCCATTGCTGTGACAAAACACTCTGACTGACACCAACTTGGGGAGGAAAGGGTTTATTCAGCTCACATCTCATAACTTAGGGAGCCCAAGGCAGGAACTCAGGGCAGGAACCTGGAGGCAGGAGCTGAAGCACAGGCCATGGAGGAATGCTGTTCACTGGCTTGCTCCCCTGGCCCATGCCCAGCCTGACCTCTTATACAGTACACAACAACCTGCCCAGGGTGGCACCACCCATAGTGGGCTGGGCCCTCCCACACTGCTCAACAATCAAGACAATACTCCACAGAC
>VZQC01008130.1:1284825-1307376 GCA_009823505.1 Rhizomys pruinosus
TTTTTTTTTTTTTTTTGGTCTTTTCTAGACAGGGTCTCCCTGTAGCCCCAGCTGGCCTGGAACTCGCTCTGTAGACCAGGCTGGCCTTGAACTCACAAAGATCCACCTGCCTCTGCCTCCTGAGTGCTAGGATTAAGGTCCGTCGTCCCCCCACCCCACCCCATGATGACGTTGCTTCCTCTACCAAGGCCCAACTCCTAAAACCTCCCAAAACAGCCCCACCAACTGAGGACAAAACATCCAAATACTTGGATCCTCTGTGGACAATTTCATTTTAACACATCCCACTCCCTAGCCCTCATATGCTTATGACCATATAAAATGTTAAATACAAAATACATTAAGGTTATCTCTAAAAGTCCCTATAGCCTTTACTGGTCTCAACATTATTCAAAAGTCCAGAGTCCAAACTCCCTTCTGAGACTCAAGGAAATCCCTTAATTGTAAGCCCCTGTGATATCAAAAGACAGATTACATACTTCCAACATACAGTAGAACCAAATACACATTCTCATCCGAAAAGGGAGGAATGGGGCACAGTGAGGAAATACCAGACCAAAACAAGACCAAACACAGCAGGGAAAACACAAAATCCTACAGCTCCATGGCTGACTTCTAAGTGGTTTAGATGCCTCAGCCCTCCAGCGTTGCATCTCCCTCTTGGACTGGTACCACTTCTTGTATGCAACTCCCCTTGGTAGACATCTCATGGCTCTAGCATCTCCAGTGTCTTCTTGGGGTCTCCAAAGCCAACCAGGCCTCACCTTACAGCTTCACACAATAGCCTGTCAGGGCCGTCTTTACACAGGGACCCTCATCCTACACACTGCCTGGCCTCAGTGGCCCTCTGAAACTGTGGAGGAACACCGATGTCCCCCTCACTCTTGCATCTTTCATGCCTCTAAAGTCAGTACCACATGAATGACACTGCTAAGTCTGGCTGCCAGCCTGGGATGGACCTTGGCCTGCTTCGTCCATATTAGCAGCTTCTCTGTGCAGTGGGTTTTTAGGAGCAGAACATTCCTCCTGCATTTTTCCTTCACAGTTGGAAGCTTATGTATGTGTGGTCTGGCCTTGAAGGTACTCTGCATTGTTTAAGTGTAAATCTCTAGGCCCAGCCTTAATCACTCTAATCTCCTTATCAAAAAGAGCCTCTCTCTCCTCCAGCACATGCTTGGATTCCACCATTATTAAGTTTCCTAATGCTCCTTTTCTAACCAAACTGTACTTTTGGATTTCTTTCTGCCCCAACTGCTCTTTTTCATTATAGATCTCCATAATATTCACCATTAATAACCATACAACTACAACATTAGGCTTTCTTGAAATTTCTTCTGCCGGGGCTGGAGAGATGGCTCAGAGCACCGACTGCTCTTGCAGAAGACCGGGCTTTGATTCCCAGCACCCACATGGCGGCTAAGAACCTTCTTTTAACTCCAGTTCTAGGGGAATCCCATACGCTCCTCTGACCTCCTCGGCACTGCATGACACAGGTGCACCACCACCCTACATGCAGACAGTACATTCATACACATAAAAAACAATAAATAAAATAAAAATAAAAATATGGCCGGGCGTGGTGGCACACACCTTTAATCCCAGCACTTGGGAGGCAGAGGCAGGCGAATCTCTGTGAGTTCAAGGCAGGCCTGGTCTATAGAGCGAGCTCCAGGCCAGCTGGGACTAAAAGGGAGACCCTGTCTCAAAAAGACCAAAAATAAAAAATAAAATAAATAAAATAAAATTAAATTAAATTAAAATTAAAATTAAAATAAATTTCTTCTGCCAAAGAAATGTGTCCATTACTTTTCAACTTTTCCTCAGGCTAGCTCTTAGGCTATGGGTAAACTCCAGCCAGACTCTGCTAAAAATATCCCAGTTGCTGCTTAAGGCATTATTTCCCATGGGAACTACAATGTTCTCAGCACTGCTTTCTTCCAGGCTTCTACTAGAATGGCCTATTAAGCTCTACTTAAAAAACATTCAGCTGCTTTTCTAGCCCAAACTTCCAAAGCCTTCCACATTTCTTCCCCAAACCCACAGGGTCACGTTCTTCACAGCCAACACCTCACTCTCAGCACCAATCTTGATATACCATGACCAAAACAACTTATAAAAGGAAGATATTTGAGCTTACAGTTTCAGGTAAAAGGATCCATAATTGTGGGGGAGGCATTGTAGAAGGGGGTGGCTGGAGCAGAAAGCTGAGCACTCACATCTTCAAGCAGGCACAGGAAACAGGGAGCAACAGGAACTCTGGCAAGGCTGGATTAAGAAATGTTGTATGAAATGCGCTCAATAAAAATTTAAAAGTTTTAAAAAAGAACTCTGAAAGCACTCCACTTCCAAAGCTATACTTCCTCCAACAAAGCCACACCTCTTAAAATCTCCCCAAACAGCACAAGATATGCCCAAATACTGGGAGGATATGGGGGATGTTTTCATTCAAACCACCTCAGCATCCTTAAGAGCATTTCTCCAGAGCCATGTTAAGCTCTGGTAGGTACAAAATAGAGCATAGAGCTACATGAGGTTTTATAGAGCACTACATGGGGTTTTACAGAGACCTGGGCTTTGACTGACCAGTAACAATACAAGTGAGCTGAACAGTGCATAAAATACAAGCTGGAGAAGAGAGAACTGGAGGTAACAAAGAGATGTGTAAGTTGATGGAAGAGAGGGTTTTTTTTGGAACAGAGATATCATGATGAAGGAGCAATCAACTGATGTGGTGGTTGAATGAGTGTCCCCCATAGGCTCTAGGTATTCAGACGTTTGTCTCCAGTTGGTGGCGCTGTTTTTGGAGGTCTTGGGGTGTGTGGCCGTGTTGGAGGAAGTGTGTCACTGGGGGCAGGCTTAGTGAGTTTTAACAAGCCTCGTGGTCTACAGTCACCCTCTCTTTTCTTCCTGTGCTCATTGCGAGATGTGACCCTCGGCTTGCTGCTCCAGCCGCCATGCCTCTCCAGCCACCACGCCTCCAGCCACAATGGACTCTAATTGCCTGGAACTGTCAATCGTAAGCTCAAATAAACTCTTCCTTTTATAAGTTCCTTTGGTCATGGTGTTTTATCACAGCAACAGAAAAGTGACTAATACAACTGATAAGGCAGAAAGCTAGCCAGGGAGTGTTTAAACAGATTTCGGATGTAGTACTTTTATTGGTAGTGAGGAGATGTAGCATGTGATTATAAAAATGAGGAATCATTGAAAGGAAGTAAATTGGTATATGAATGGATTGTTTACAGAAAGACTGAGGCTGCCAAAAATGGCTCCTGAAGTTGCAACTGAGAAAGGTCACAGAGTAAAATAACAAGAAAAACCTGAACAAGACATAGCATGCACTGTGCTCCAGGTAAGATCTGATACAGCACTAACACCAACAACACATCTCTGGGTAACATTAATGAACTGTAAGAATGAACAAAGAATTACACAATGGTCAGGCAGGATAAGTCAACTGCAGGAATACTGTAACTCAACTCAGTTCGATGCTGTTTTGAGACAGCCTCAGATTGCACAGGTTTAAGGGCACAGTCTCCAACAAGACTGCCTTTGCAGCTACTGCCTTTGCTGACTACAAGCTTGGGCCTTCCCACTCACACATCTGACTTACTAGTTACAAATTCAGAACGTGGGGCTGGAGAGATGGCTCAGTGGTTAAGAGCTCTTGCAGAGGACCTGGGTTCAATTCCCAGTACCCACAAGGCAGCCAAGCTTTAAGCTGGGCGTGGTGGCATACACCTTTAATCCTAGAAGAGGCAGAGGCAGGCAGATCTCTGTGAGTTCAAGGACAGCCTGGTCTATAGAGTGAGCTCCAGGCCAGCAGGAGCTATACGGAGACCCTGTATCAAAAAAACAAAAACAAATTCAGAACGTTTTCTGACTCTCACTAGAACAACTCACAGGACTCATAAAAGTGCTCTACTTATTTTATTTTTGTTTTGAAGGTTTAAAAAACAACTAAATGAAGAAATAAATAAGGCAAGAAACAAGAAGATCCCCCAAATGTAAGGCTTTGCTCAGTGCCACGTCCCCCATGGAATCAGGCCTCATCAACCTCCAAGAATATCACGTGTTCACTGACCAGAATGCTCTACTGAGTCTTTATTGGATTTTGATTACATGGACATGATTGGCTGAATCACTGACCAGATAATTACACTCCATCTCCAGCCCTTCTTCCTTCCTGGAGACTGGGCTGACTTCAAGGCTCCAATCCTTTAGCTTTTGGTTCAAACTACCATCTTGAGTCAGCATGTTACTTCGGGAGTGATTCAATAGATTCACAAATATCAAAGCTATTTTTAGGAATAAAAACTTCAAGGTTTTACAGTCTCTAGGGACTTAGGTTCCTTTTGAGAATGAAGGACAAAAGCCAGTTGAATTTTAAGTTATATAACAGGCATGTGCTAGGGAAAGCTGACCTTGAGCTGTTTCACAGAACTATTTCAATGTCAGATGACAGTGGATCAAGGTCTAGAGTTCTCTGTGGGAAAGAAATTTAACACGAGAATTAGTTCTATTCTTCCAATTGGTCTTATTATATAAAAACAATAAATATGAGGCTGGAGAGATGGCTTAGCAGTTAAGAGCACCGGCTGCTCTTGCAGAGGACCTTGGTTCATTTCTTGGCACCCACATGGCAGCTAACAACCATCTGTAACTTCAGTTCCAGGGGATATGACACCTTCTTCTGACATCCGTGGGCATTACATGTCACAGGTGCACTTATATACATGCAGGCAATACACTCATACACATAAAATAAAATAGAAATAATAAATATTTAAATTTTTAAAAAACAATAGATAGGTATCATCAGCTTAACCAGGGAATTGCAGGGAACATCCCATGCAGCACAAGAGACCAGTGTACATATGCAGGAATGATGCCAAAGCCAAGCTAAGCATTTCCTTGGGGTGAGGAAATGACTTCCCATACACCTTTGCAAGTGAGCAATTCCAGCCCCCAAATGCTTTCTCTCCTAACCTGCATATAGAAGCAGCCTGCTTGAAGCATTGAGTGTGATGACACTGTACTTAAAAGTACAAAGGAGGTAGAAGTAGCACCAGTTGGTCATCAGGAATTATAACTATCCCAAACAAAAGTTAAACTGTTTTGCAAGAAAGAGATTTGGTATTAAATCAACATAATGGTAATTTAGGGGAAATTGAGAAGTTTCAAAAGACCTGAGTTTGATTCTCAGAACCATATAATATAGCCAGGTATGGTGGTACATTTCTAATTCCGGTTCTGGTGATATGGAGACAAGCAGATCCAAGCAGGTCCTTGAGGCTCACTGGCCAGATAACCTAGCCAAATCATCGAAGCCAGGTCCTATTGGGAGGCCAGGTCTCAAAAAAGCAATATGGATGGCTCCCGAGGACTCCCAGGTTGATGTCTGATTTCTACATTTGTGTAAACCCACAACCCACAACCCACAAGAATACACACAGAGAGAGAAAGAGAGACAGACAGACAGACAGACAGAGACAGAGAGAGGGAAATGAAACAAGTAGAAAGGAATGAGGTCTCATAAGGTTTTTATGAGCTAGGACCTATAAAATGGTCAGAGGATGGTTAGAACCTCCCACAGTTCAAATACTTTCTGTACTCTAAGGATGGGGACAATTTAAAGTGGTGAGTTGAGAACAGAAACAGTGACTCTAGTGTTAGGTGTAGTCTGTTCACCATTCACAATCTTTTCAATTTCTCCTGAGTTTTTAGGGAAAAGAAGAGATCCCCATCGACTCCTCAGAGCACCCTATGGGACACTAATGGGCTTGTCTTGATGTTTAACAGAGGAGCTTCATCTTTGCTCTACTTGCCTCTTGAGTTTATAGTAATTCTTTTTAAAGTCTCAAGTGTTTGGGTTTTTTTCCACACACACACAAAAGCAAACCTCAGGTGGGCATGGTGATGCACGCCTTTAATCCCAGCAATCAGGAGGCAGAAGCAGGCAGATCCCTGTGAATTCAAGGCCACCCTGGTCTACAGAGTGAGTTCCAGGACAGCTGGGGCTACAGAGAGACCCTATCTCAAAACTCAAAAGACCTTGAAGGAAAGGGCGTTGTAATTTGACTAATAAATTGCTGGAGTTGTAAATCCATGAATCAAGTAGCTTGATTTTCCTTGCGGTCTTTTGTTTTCCCCCTTTGGAGCTGAGGACCAAACCCAAGGCCTTGCGCTTGATGCACAAGCGAGTCAAGCGCTCTACCACTGAGCTAAATCCCCAACTCCTTGATTTTTTTTTTTCTTGTTTTGAAGTTTGGGGAAGTTGATTAGCCAGACTGACAAGACCATAGGCTTGTGAAGTAACTCGTTTGGATTGGTGCCACCTGACAGCCATGGAAGCCTCTTCATCCATCAATTTAGAAAGCTCAGTGAATATCATGGAAAGTTACATCTTCCATAATGGAGTATTAGTTAAAAGTTTCCTCCGATCTCTCAAAAGGTTTACAAGTTTTCTCAGCATATGATTACATTTTACTTCAGTTAGTAATTCTGAAAAGTCTTGAGGAATAACCTGGCCTACAGCCCCAGTTAATATTTGAGCCTGAGCTCTGTCCTCAGCTTCCTGTTAATTGAAATCATTCACCTAGTTTAACTTTGGATAGCAGTTTCTTAGCCCTGCTCTTGTCACTTAGAGGGAAACCTGGCAAAGGTCAGAAAAGCCTGGCTCGTGGGTCTAGGACACAAAACTCAATTCTTTTTTCATGATTTATTTAAGATTTATTTGGGAGGATAGAGAGATGGCTCAGTGGCTAAGAACACACACTGCTCTTGTAGAGAACCCAGTTCATTTCCCAGCACCCATGTCAAGCAGCTCACAACTGCCTGTAATTCCAGATCCAGGGGATCCAATACCCTTTTCTGTTCCTGACAGGCACCTGCACACATGTGTACATAACCCCAAACAGAAACACACATAGACATAATTAAAAAGAAAAAATAATAACTGTTTTGAGACAGAGTCTCCCTGTAGCCCCATCTGGCCTGGAACTTGCTATATAGACCAGGCTGGCCTTGGTCTCACAAAGATTCACCTGCCTCTGCCTCCCAAGTGCTGGGATTAAAGGCGTGTGCTACTATTCCTTTTTTATCTCTCTCTCTCTCTCTCTCTCTCTCTCTCTCTCTCTCTCTCTCTCTCTCTCTCTCTCTCTCTCCACATGCAGGTGAGTGACTGTGGAGGCCAGAAGAGGGATCCACTGGTGCTGGAGCAGTTACAGGCTTCCCGGTGTGGGCGCTGGAAACCAAACTAGTTCTCTGCAAGAGCAGCAGGCACGTTAACCACTGAGCCATCTCTTCAGTCCCTAAACTCAATTCTTCTTTTAAAATTTTATTTATTATTTTTATTTTATGTGTATCATTGCCTGCCATCTGTGTAAGTACACCTGTCAGGCAATGATCACAGCATCATCGAATTCCCCTGGAACTGGAGTTATGGACAGTTGTTAGCCGCCATGCGGGTGCTGGGAATTGAACCCAGGTCTTTTGCTTTTGCAGCCAGTGCTCTTAACCACTGACCCATCTCTCTAGGCTCTAAACTCAATTCTTTAGAAAACTCTACTGGGCCTGTGACACACACAAGGAATTCTTCTGTGGAGTCTGTTAATTCTGCTTTAGTCCAAGGAGAGGACATGCTTAAGACCTGTGGGCTTAGCTTTAAAAGGTTCTGCAAGGATAGATACCAAATAGAACTTCAGATATGGGCCACTGAGTATACAGTACTTGCTGTATAAGCATGAAGATCTGAATTTACATCTCCAACACTCATGTAAAAGCTGAATGTGGCAGAGCATACCCACAATCCCAGTGCCGAGAGGCTAGTGGATTCTAATTTGCTCTAGTCAAAGATCAACATGTAAGTAGGTCCAGTTCAAAGGCTCAGCTGAAAACATGTCTAAGATCTGATTAGCAAAACTCTGTCGATCCCATTTCTAGCCAATGCTACTCCATTTTGGTCTTTCTTCCTTGATAATTCATTATATTTTGCTGTGTTGCCTTCTGTTTGTCTTCAACTGCTCTGACAAAAAACACTCTGACCAAATAGCCAACTCGGGGAGGAAAGGGTTTATTTCTTTTACATTTCCTGGGTCACAGTTCAACACTAAGTGAGCCCAAGGTAGGGACTCAGGGCAGGAACCTGGAGGCAGGAGCTGAAGCACAGGCCAGGGAGGAATGCTGTTCACTGGCTTGCTCCCCTACCCCATGCTCAGCCTGCTTTCTTATACAATACAGAATAACCTGCCTGGGGGTGGCACCACCCACAGTGGGCTGGGCTTTCTACATCACTCAACAATCAAGAAAATAGCTCCACAGACATGGCCACAGGCCAGTCCAATGGAGGCAATTTCCCAACTGAGGCTCCCACAACCCAATATGTGAAGTTGACACTAAAGCTATCCAGCATAGCTTCATAACAAATGGGGATTGTTTATGTACAATTGTTCTTACTATTTCTCCCTTTTCTGTGTATAATTTTCATAGAGATGGTTTCTTCTTCATTTATTCATTTAACAAATATTTACTGAATTCTTATAAAGTGTCAAGCCTTGGGAACCAATGAACAGCACAGCTCTGAGTTCCTGGGCTCTTCTTTTTTGCTGTATATACATTAGAATTGAAGAAACCAGCAAACTGGAAACACCAGGAAGGTCACAGCAATAGAAGTCCTAACAGAGGGCTGTTCTTAGCCACGGACCAGGAAAGGGGTAGCCCAGAAGACAGAAAAATGAAAAATATTCTAGCCAAGCCACATCCACATACACACACACACACACACACACACACACACACACACACCGCCTTTTCAAATCTCTGTCAGGAAATGTAGATAGAGAATCCTGGCCTTCATGCTTCCATTAGCTGAAGTGTCCCAACATCCTCTGCTGGGATGGTACCAGGAGAAGGCCAGGCAAGGAGAAAGGCCAGTGTCAGCAGAGAACATGAGGAACTGGAACTCTCATCCCAACCCAGCAACAACAAGGAGCTCCCCAACACAGGTGTCACAGAAAGCTGAGAACCCTACACATTACGTTCATTCAGCAAAAATGAGGTCTTGCTCCTCCCCCTTCCTCTGCCATGGGACTGCGGAGAAAGCCAGCTAAAACATGTTCACATGTGATCTGGATCTTATGACATCACAGAAAAATGTGCACACTTCATTTCAAAATTACCCTTCATTTCAAGAATCAGGAAAATCTCAAACTGAAGAACCAGTAGTTATTAGAAGCTACCACCAAGATGAAAAAGATGTTAGGATGACTTGATGATTGTTTTGATCTTTTTGAGACAGGGTCTTCCTGCAGCCCCAGCTGGCCTGGAACTCCCTATGTAGACCAGGCTGGCCTTGAACTCACAGAGATCCGCCTGCCTCTGCCTCCCAAGTGCTGGCATTTAAAGGTGTGCAACACCACACCATGCCCGGCTTGATTTGATGATTTTTAAAGAAGCCATTGTAAAAAGGCATCTATAAGCAATTATAAATATACTCAAAACAGATTTTTAAGTCTCAGTAAAGAAATATAAATAAAGCAAATGGGAATTTTAGAAGAAAACTTCAACTAAAGAAATAGAGAGCTGAGTGTGATGTTGTGGGTTTATTTTTGCCTTCCTTCCTGTTTCCTGGCACATAGCTCCTCAAACTAGGTTCTCTTATGTGATAAGTGCACTTTTATACACCAAGAAGATGGCTGGTAGGGCCTATGGGATAACCTCAGAATGGAGATTGGTAGCCAAAGGAACCAACTATATGATTGGAGGCAGGGTCTTTCGGTTCTATTCCCGCCCATCCCACATCCTAGTTCCACTTCCTGGAGAAGAGAGTTGCTGAGTGTTGAGTTGATCACTGTGGGCCAGTGATTTAATCAATGATGTTACATAACAAATCCTCCACAGAGACCCGTAAGCAGCTTCCAAAGAACTAAACATGAGTGATTTCCAATTGCATAGTACAGCAGAGAGGGCAGCTGAAGCGCTGTACTTCTCCCAGATCTCGAATTCCATGTCTCTCTTCCATTTAGCTGGTCATTTATAGACTTTGCAATAATAATTAGGTGGATTAAGAAAAGTGTTTAGTTTTGCTCTGTGCATGATTTTTAAAAATTAATCAGTTCAAAGAAGGAAGTCATAGGTACCTCAACCTGGCCAGAAAAACAGGTTGCAATTTAGACAGGCGAAGCAGGGTCAACTTTGTGGGATAGAGCCCTCAGCCTATCAAATAGGAATAACTCTGAAGAGTTAATATGGAATTAAATAAAAGTGTAAGTAAGTCAGTTAGCTGATGTGTGCTAGAGAATCGTTTAGTGGGGGAAAGATTCCATGTATCTAGTGCCAGAAGTATCATGTTGGATGGTATGTAAGAGTAGGAAAAGCAGTTTGATTTTTCTCCCCTTATATCTTATGGGCTTAACATCAGAATAGAAAGAACAGAAGAAAAGAGTTGTTGGATTTGAAGATAGAATAATAAAAGTTGCTCAATTTGAACACTATGAAGAATTCAAGATGGATAGTATGGAAAGCCTTAAGGACCTTACAGGAGTATCATAGAAGATCTGGCCAAGAAGAAATAATGGATGAAAAACTTTTCAAGACATAAACGAATGGAATTCAGCCATATAAAAAGTAGCATATTAGGGGGCTAGAGAGATGGATCAATGGTTAAAAGCACTGGCTGTTCTTGCAGAGGATCTGAGTTCGATTCCTAGCACCCACAAGGTGGGCCAACTCCAGTTCCAGGAGATCTGACTCCTTCTTCTGACCTCCATGGGCATTGCATGACATGGGTGCACTTACACATAGGCAGGGAATACACTCATACACACGAAATAAAAATAATAAATAAAATATCTTTTACAAAGTAGATTATTCTAGGGAAGCAAAGTTAATTTGATATTAGAAAAATCAATAAATGGAAGAGAGGGTTGGGGAGGTGGCTTTCTTGGCAGTGCTTGCCAAGCGAGCATGAGTACCTGAGTTCAGTCACTACCACGCACATAAAAAGCCAGGCATCAAAAAAAAAAAAAAAGCCTTAATTTAAGCCAGGCATGGTGGCACATGCCTTTAATCCTAGCACTTGGGAGGCAGAGGCAGGCGGATCTTTGGTGAGCCTGGTCTACAGAGTGAGTTCCAGGACAGCTGGGACTACAGGGAGACCCTGTCTTGAAAAGACAAAAAAAAAAAAAAAAAAGCCAGGCATGGTGGCATACTTTTGTAAACCCAGCACTGAGGAGACAGAGACAAAGCAGATCCCTGGAGAGTCCCGGCCAGCCAACACAGCCTAATTGGCAAGCCCCAGGCCAGTGAGAAACCCCATCTAATTAAATATGGTGAACAGCTTCTGAAGAACAACATCCAAGGTTGATCTCTGGCCTCTACACCTACATATGTGTGCGGGTGCACATAAACAAATACCAGTACATACATACACATACAAAGAAAATGAATTAATGTAACCTGACTTATTTAACATGCTGTCCTAGTTTGATTTCTGTTGCTGTGATAAAATAATTATCAAAACCAACTTTAGGGGAAAGGTGTTTATTTGGCTTACAGGTCAAACTCCATCATCAGGGGAAGCCAAGGCAGGAACTTGGAGGCAGGAACTGAAGCAGAGACCATTTGTTTTGTCTCCCTTCTGAAAATTTTCTCTCCTATTCACAGGACTAACCCTTTCAACAACTTTTTTTTTCCTAAGGAGGGTCTCATGTAGCTCAGGCTGTCCTCAGACTCACTATGTAACTGAGAAGGACCCTGAACTTCTGATCTTCCTGCCACGGCCTCCCAAGTGCCAGGATTACCAGTATGAGCCTCCAAGCCCTGCTCCCTTTCAGCAACTCTTTGGACACTTTCTCTAGTGAACAAACAGCTTACCCAGCCTACTGAAAGCTTGTGGCATACTTAAATCATTACCTGTTAAGGCCTGGCAAGGATTATGTAAACTTTCAGTGCACATGCACCTCCCTCCAGAATGTCTCTGCCAATCAAGGAAAGGCACAGAAAGGCAGTCCAATCCTCTCTAATGGTCACACTACTTCCACTTTGGACTTCTACCAAAACTAAAGCAGAGGTAAGAAATCGAGTCTCAGGGCTGCTCTTCTATGAAGCGGATCTGCTGTCACCTCCAGCAGTGTGGGGAGCTGTATCTTTAGTGAGTATCCCATTTTCTCTCCTGTCTAAAATTTGCTGCAATGGTACAGGCTTGCTTTATATATACTTGGCAAACAAAAGCAGCAATTCCAGAAAATGCTCTTGCTAAAGTCACAAGTGGCAAAGGTGTTTCTCTCAGAATTCTTCAGCTGTCACATGATACACTGGTTTTCATCAGTAATGAGGAATAAGCACACTCAAGAACTTCAAGTATACCAGCTAAGTATTCATGTTAAACTTTTTGGTGCTATTTGACTTTTAATACTATGTGCATGTGATTATATGATAAAAGTTGTAGAAAAAAACTTGAGTGTGTAGGGGGCTTAAGTTTTCATTGTATTCTGCTTGGTTGTACCCTGCTCGGTGGCAAATGAAAATCCATCTTCTACATATACAAAAGGGATGGAAATTACCTCTAAGAAACTATCTTTGGGAAACGTACAGATGCAAAATCTAAGAAAATAAATTCTCTCAGAGGACACGAGCTCTAGGTTGTGTATAGGAGGGGGTTAAGGCAGGGTCTTGTGGTTGAGAAGGTAGTAGGGGTTTTAGCTTCTTTGAGGCTAAATATGTTCTCAACCTCTGTCACTATTCAGGCTACCTAGAGGGAAAGGTGTTATGGAGATGTGGGGAGGCTAAAGATCTATTAGCACTGGCAATTATAGGGACCTAAAACTTGCGTTGCAGAAGAGACCTTAAATGCTTTCAAAAACCCCTCTAGCCAGCCAGTGGTTTTTCTCTTATAAGAATTTTTCTAGGTGCTAGAGAGATGGCTCAGCAGTTAAGAATATCGACTGTTCTTGCAGAGGACCCTAGTTTCATTCCCAGCACCCACATGGCAGATAACGACTATCCAGTTTCAGGAAATCCAATGCCCTCTTCTGACCTCTGCAGCCACTGCATGACATTTACATACATGCAAGCAATACACTTATGTACACATAAAATAAAAAATAATAAAAATAAATTTTAAAAAAGAATTTTTCTAAACATTTCTGTGACTTGTGAAAATCAAGGTTTATTTACCACGAAGAAGTTTTCTTTCATCTGCAAAGAATTTTGCAAATCTGAAGCATAAAATTATAAGACAAAAACTCATTTAAAAGACAGGAACTGAGAGTTTTGTTGGGAAAAAATACTATTTTTGATGAGAGTAGTATTGATATTTTGGTTTTGATTTTAAAAGTGCATAAGTTCACTTTAAGTTCTAAGTAGCTGGTCAATTTTCTTTTGTTTTGTAATATGGATTTTTGTTTTTTAATGTTGAATTGAAATAAGCTCTTTTTAAAAATGTACCATATGCCAGGCATGGTGCACATGCCTTTAAACCTAGCACTCAGGAGGCAGAGGCAGGCGGATCTTTATGAGTTCAAGGCCAGCCTGGGCTACAGAGTGAGTTCCAGGACAGCTGGGGCTAGAGAGAGACCCTGTCTTGAAAAGACAAAAAAAAAGTATATTAAAAAAAGTATCATATTGACTCAATTACCCTCTTACCCTTCCATTCCCACTGAACCCTTTCTTCTTCCAAAGTCCCCTCTCATTTCATGCTTTCCATGACCCACTGAGTTTAATTAGGTTTGCTTCCATGCCATGAGAGGGTGGTTATTTATTGAAACATGGCACCTTACCAGCTATACCAGTGTATGTTTGAAAGAGTCTATGGAGAATTTTATATAGGAGATAGGGGAGAAGTCATCCCAAACTCTGATTTTCTTCAGCACCAGCAAGGTGAGTACATTGTATTTATCCCTGGTATAAATATTTGCACAGTTGTTTAACAGTTTGTAAACTTATTGGGAACTAGACTAGCTCTGCCATGATCACAGCTGTATTTTCAGTCTTTTCTATAACTCTGTCACATAATAGGTATTCAACAACTATCAGGTGGATAAATGGGCACATAGTTCAGCTTGGGTATGTGGGAGTCTGAATATGTTTGTCTTTAATGTGTTGTAATCAGTGTAAAATCCTTAGTGTAATGTAGCCTCTTGCCAGCTCTCAGCAAAAATGGCATGTCCCTGGAGACACCTTCTAAAATAGCCTTGCTTCTCTCTCTACCCATTTTGTTTTATTCATGTAACAATTCATTTATTTGTTATGCCATTTATAGTGTCTGTCCATGACAGTAAGGAGGATCTTGTCTCTTTCATTCCCCAATATATTATCTACATCTGCAGCATTTCAGGCATTCAGTCAATACTTGTTGAATAAATAAATGAATCATTCGAACCCACAACTTTATTTCAGTTGGATTAGAAAATCTTTTTTTTTTTTTTTTTTGGTCTTTTTGAGACAGGGTCTCCCTTTAGTCCCAGATGGCCTGAAGCTCGCTATGTAGACCAAGCTGGCCTTGAACTCACAAAGATCTGCCTGCCTCTGCCTCCTGAGTGCTGGGATTAAAGGCATGCACCACCACACCCAGATTATTATACTTCTTAACTATTTTAAAATAATATTTGTTTTAAAAGACTTAGGGATTTCTTTTAGAGAAAATGGTTTCAATTTTTCATCTAAATTGTAAAATAATAAGAACAAGTCAATAGAGGACTAGAGTAAAGAAATAATGGGCAGTTGTTCACTACAATGCAGCTTTAAAAAAAAAAGACAGACTGAAGAGCTCTATCCACTAATATTAAAAAGACTCCAAAATTACACTATCGAAAATGTTCCAAGTGGGCAAAATAGCGTGCATTTTAGGCTACCTACTGTGTAAATGCAGTGCAGAAATAAGATTTGGAGGGGCTGGAAAGATGGCTCAGAGGTTAAGAGTAGTTGTTGATCTCTCATAAGATCCAGGGTTTGAACCCCAGCACCCACATTCCATGCCTCACAAAGGTCTCTAACTCCAGCTGCAAAGGATCTGAAACCCTCTTCAGGCCAACACAAGCACCCGCACACATATGTGTACATCCACACACATAGTGAAAAGATAAATCTTAAAAATTAGAAATGTCTATGGTCATATTTGTTTGAATGCATATAAAGAACCCCTGAGGAGACACACAGGAAAGATAATGGTGAGTCCTGGGAGAGGGGGCGGGATGGAATGGGGCCATTCAAAACACGGTGGGGGCGTTTTTCTTTTATACTTTTTGAACCGTCCGAAGACACTGTACCAAAACTGAAAACTCCAAGACAAGTCTACACCTAAAAACTTAATGTTGACTATTTCTATTACTTGAAACTTTCAGTCCTGGCTCTGAAAAAAAGGGGCAAAGTTAAAAGAAACTTCATCCTAATTCTGTTAAGAAAATGGATCACGGCCAAATGGTTACTTGCCAGTGAGCAAGCCAATGGCTCTCTCTCTCTCTCTCTCTCTCTCTCTCTCTCTCTCTCTCTCCTCTTTCTCTCTCCTATCTATCTATCTATCTATCTATCTATCTATCTATCTATCTATCTATCTATCTATAATCTACCTATCTACCTACCTATCTTTAGACCCTGATGCCAAAAAGAATGATGTTTGATGACTTGAAGACTTAGTCCTGGGAAAACTAAGCCTGAGTGATTTGTTTCTCTTCTGAAGAGCAGGCTTTTCTCCTTACAGCCTGAAATCTCTGTTCGCACTTTTTCCCCACAACCTTTAGGCAAAGGAACAGTGATAGCCAATGCTCTATCAACCCTGGACCTATAGAAAAATCATACCTTTTCCTGAATCTTAATATTACGTGTAGATCTTAATATTATGTGTGAATCCAGTTCTGAGCTATTAGTGATATAAAATAACACAATCCATTTTCTTTTTTTAAATTTTATTTATTTATTATTTTTTATGTGTATGAGTGTACTGTCTGCATGTAGGTTGGTGCACCTGTGCTGTGCAATGCTGCAGAGGTCAGAAGAGGGTGTCAGATTCCCCTGGAACTGGAGTTAAAGATGGTTCTTAACTGCCATGTGGGTGCTGGGAATCAAACCCGGGTCCTCTGCAAGAGCAGTCTGTGCTCTTAATCGCTGAGCCATCTCTACAATCCATTTTCTCCTACAGAAATGTGCTATGTCTGCTCTGACCAGTAAATGACAGCCCCTATCCACACATGGCTGCTAAGTTCTTGAAGTACAACTGGTGTGACCAATGAACAGAATTTTAAATATTATTTAAATTAGCTGAATAAACTTCTTCATATGGATAGTGCAGGTAACTGAATAATTCCGGTTAAAGCAGCAAGGCACCTTCTACGTCTACCACCATCCTGAGTTGTTGAAATAAATTGCAGCTAAAAGTTCTCCCTTCTGGGAAAAGTTACTTCTTTAGGCAACACATATTTCTTAAGCACTTACAATAAGCCAATGTGATATGATTCATGGTAACAGAAGCATTAGCAGAACAGGCAAGGCCTCTGTCCTCATATAATTTACAGTCTGGTGCCATTAGCTAACTACAGAGCCCATGTGCTAATCCAGTCCACTGCCTGTTTCTTTTCTTTTCTTTCTTTTTTTTTTTTTTTTTTTTTGACTGCCTGTTTCTTAATAGTTTGTAGACTAAGGATGATTTTCACATCTTTAAGTGGTTGGGAAGAAATAGAACAATAATTAGTAATGCATGAAAATGACATTAAATTCAACTTTCAATATTCATCAATGTTATTTTGGGAGAATTTAACTGTGCCCAACCTCTATTATACCTATCAGCATCTATTGCAGAGTCAAGTATCACAACAGAGATAATATGATCCATAATATCCAAAATACTTACTATCGGGGCTGGAGAGATGGCCTAGCAGTTAAGAGCGCCGCCCGCTCTTGCAGAGGACACGGGGTTCGATCCCCAGCACCCACATGGCAGCTGAGAACCGTCTGTAACTCCAATTCCAGGAGAACTCCAGTTCCAGGGGAATCCGAGACCCTCTTCTGACCTCCGTGGCATAGCACAACATGGGTGCACAGACCTACATGCAGACAGTACATTCATACACATACAGAAATAAATAAAATTAATTTAAAAAAATTTAAAAAATACTTACTATCTTGGCTTTACAAAAAGCATTTACCAACCCCTGTCCTAGTGAAGAGTAAAGGGTTAGGAACCATGATGAGCACTTTGTATTATCACATTCATTCTTCGACACTACTCTTTGACAGAGATTCTAGTCTCTTTGCTGATAAAATATAAAACTAAAATTCAGAGTAGTTAATAATTCAAATGTGGTCACAGTAACTAAGGGGCAACTGGGACCTTACATGGCTTTATGGCTCAGTACCCAATGGACTTAGCCAGCACACTATAGACCAGTGCTTTTTGCACTTGAATATATACATTAGACACCTGGAGAAATCCTGTTAAAAATATTAAAATCCACTGATTCAATAGGTCTGTAGTAGAGACTCAAGACTATGCATTTCTTGTTCTTCTTTATTTTTTCTTCCGTTTTTTTTCTTTTCTTTTTTTTTTTTTAAAACAGGGTCTCCCTGTAGCCCTAGCTGGCCTGGAGCTCGCTATGTAGACCAGGCTGGCCTTGAACTCACAGAGATCTGGCTGCCAATTAAAGGTGTGTGCCACCACACCTGGCTAAGACTATGCATTTCTGACGAAGTTTCAAGTGATCACAGATCCCAGCCTCTGAATGAATAATTCTCAATTTGGATTATGCCTTACAATTCTGAGGACATTTTAAAATAATACTGTTATTGATTCTTTGAGAATTTCATACAGTGTATTTTGATCGTATTCAGACTCCTCCTTCATAACCCTATACTCACATCTTGGTTGGAGACCCATTCCCACTTCCATACCTTCCCCTCACTTCATGTCCTCTATTTTTTTAAGGTCTATGTAATTTAATTTGTGTTCTCCAAATGTCCTTGGGCATGGGTCCATACTGTGGCACCTACCCAGCATCACAGACTGAAAGGAAACTGACTCTCCCTCTCCCAGCAGCTAGGGCTGGAATCTCTATGGTTCAAAACTATTTTGGAAATGAGAGATAATGAGCAAATAGCATGTCAAGCCTATAGAATTCTTGGATTTTGTTTGTTCTCTACTTGCCTTCTTTTTAAACCAAATTATCCCTCTGGGCACAATAAATGCATGGGACAAGGAGGTTCGTAGAGCATGGATCATGGATCTAGGGACAATGCCAGCATTGCTACCTAAGTTAGTTCCTGTAAGGAAAGAAACTTTAGCAAAAAAATCAGGAATGAGACAAGGATGTTCACTCCATTCTTGTTCCATACATACTTAAAGACTTAGCTAGAGCAGTAAGATAGTGAAGGAGATAAGCAGACACAAATTGGAAAGGAAAAGTCCACATATCCTTACTGCAGATGATGTGATTCTACTCGTAAAAGATCCTAAAGATTCAACCAGGAAACTCCTGGAGCCAATAAACACATTCAGCAAAATAGAAGAATATAAAATTAGCACACTAAAATTGGAGGGAATTTTAAAAAACACTAAACATAGATCCCACTCCCAAAGATGCCGACCAATAGCCCAGGCACTAAAGTTTCTTTTCTCTTTTTTTGGGGGGGGTCGTTTTGAGGCAGGGTCTCCCTGTAGCCCCAGCTGTCCTAGAAGTTGCTATGTAGACCAGGCTGGCCTTGAACTCACAGAGATCTGCCTACCTCTGCCTCCTGAGTGCTGGAATTAAAGGCGTGTGCCACCACACCTGGCCCAGGCATTAAAGTTTTAATGAAATCTTTCTGAGTGATTCGAATGCACAAACAGGACAGAGACTCACTGCTCGGTTGCACTCCTACTGATCCAAAGTAAAACAACTCAAATGAGAAACCAAAGACCAGCATTCTAGTTTAAATTCCGATGTAAGAGTGGAAAACCTGTTGCTTCCTCTGTTTGAGGTTTATCTGCTTCACAAGTAAAACACGAGGACGCTCAAACTGGATCATCTCTGAGAGATCTTGTCACGTTCTCACACCTAAAGGTGAGGGAGGGATCAGAAGCACCTAAGTGTCTAATGCATCCAGTCTATCACCATATTGCCCAACCTCCAGGCCCACTTAGAGTGTACCTGGTGTTTTGTATTGCTTTGGCAATATATCAATACAGAAATAATCACTCATAGCCAGGCTACCTTATTGCATAGCTACATTGCAGTTAAAATTATGATTTAATGATAATGAGAGTACTGTGTTTCATTATAGGAAAATTACGAAAGGTATAAAGAGGAGAAACTCAAAAATATCACAATGGCTGGGCATGGTGGCACAAGCCTTTAATCCCAGCACTAGGGAGGAGAGGCAGGCAGAGGCAGGCAGATCTCTGTGAGTTCAAGGCCAGCCTGGTCTACATAGTGAGTTTCAGACCAGCTGGGGCTACAGGGAGACCCTGTCTCGAAATGACAAAAAAAAAAAAATCACAATGGCTAAAAGGCTTGAACTGTATTTTAAATAGCCTCAGCCAAGTAAATGACATTGTGATCAAATGATTTCTCACAGAAGCAAGAAGGGGTAGATGGCTAGGAGGGATCTCCCACACAGAATCCCTGAAGTTTGAAGCCCTGTTATTATATCTCCAAGCCTGGACTCGATGGTTGCGTGGGGTCTTATTGGGAACATGGGAACTGCAGACTATAAACTAGGCAGACTACAAATGTCGAAAGTGCTTTCGTGCCTAATTGATGTGTGGCTACACTCAGTTTCATCTGCTGCTACTCATGGCGTATCTATAAGTCTTTTGAAATCTAAGGGCAAAAGACATTAGATCAGAAGCTTCCATGCTTTCACCCAAAGTGAGACAAAGTGGGTAACTTGGATTTTTTTTTTTTTTTTTTTTGGTCTTTTCGAGACAGGGTCTCCCTGTAGTCCCAGCTGTCCTGGAACTCACTCTGTAGACCAGGCTGGCCTTGAACTCACAAAGATATGCCTGCCTCTGCCTCCCAAGTGCTAGGATTAAAGGCGTGTGCCACCACACATGGCGATTTTTTATTTGTTGAGAAATTCGTGTAGAAAGCAATAGTGTGGCATAGTCAGGAGAATGTTCTGGGCATAGATGATTCTGGATTCAAATCAAGGCAATGCCTCTTTCTAGTCATTTTCTCTATTTGTAGACATATATGATAGTACCTACTTTACAGGGTTAGTATAAGAATTTAGTGACAAAAACATAAAGTATCAAGCACAGCGTTTGGCAGATAGGGATTCTCAGAAAATAGTGGTGTGAGGATGATGATGAGGAATTAGGACATAAATTAGCTGCTTTGGGGTGTGACTTCTTTCCAGACAAAGACAAATATATGTTGTTTTTGTTTGTCCTTTAGATGGATTAGTCTCCATGGAAATCTCAAGTGCTAACACATCCAACAAGACTGATGTTAGCTAGCTCTTGTCACTATGGAGATACTACTTCGTGCCAGGTGTTTTCAGCGCCTAGCAATTCCTGGACCTGTGCGAATCCTGTATAAAGATTATAGAACAGAAACTCCTCAGAATTTTTCCAGCTATGAGTCCATGAAACAAGATTTCCAATTAGAGATTCCAGAGTATTTCAACTTTGCTAAAGACGTTCTGGACCAATGGACCAACATGGAAAAGGTATGGAGCAAGGGCAAGTCAGTCTACAATTCTTCAATCTGAAGCACTTTTGGCCCCTGGGGATATTTAACAATGTGTGAGAGATTGTTGCTCTCTTGAAGGGATGAGTAGTAGAAGACAGTAGTTGCTTTGGGCATCCAGTGGACAGAGGCCAGGGCCAGTGCTTAAATCCATCGTGTAAAGGAGAGCCCTCAGAATATGGACTTATCTGGCCCCTAATGTCATAATCATGGCCAAATGAGAAAGCATAGATTACATAAATGTATGTTAAAAGTGGCTCCAGGGGCTGGAGAGATGGCCTAGTGGTTAAGAGCACTGACTGCTCTTGCAGAGGACCTGGGTTCGATCCCCAGCACTCACATGGCAGCTGAGATTCATCTTTAACTCCAGTTCCAGGGGAATCCGACACCCTCTTCTGACCTCCACAGCATTGCACGACACAGGTGCACAAACCTACATGCAGACAGTACATTCATACACATACAAAAAATAAATAAAATTAAAAAAAACAACTAAAAAAAAGTGACTCCAAAGGTCAAATATTGCAAGAAATGAGGCATAGATACATCCTTGAGGGAACAGAGGAATATAAGAATTCTAACTAAAGGTGGGCATGGTGGTGCGTGCCTTTAATCCCAGCATTTGGGAGGCAGAGGCAGGTGGATCTCTGTGAGTTCAAGGCCAGCCTGGTCTACATAGAGTTCCAGGACAGCTGGGGCTACAGGAAGACCTTGTCTCAAAAGGACCAAAAAAAAAATTCTAACTTTTGGAAATAAAAATAATCAGGATAAATGAGAAATGAGCTGGCCAGAAGAACTGACACGACTCCCCACATCTAGAAATAAGCACCTTGAGTTATTTCCACTTTCTTCATGGAAGTCCCAACTAATAACTGACTTATGAGTTTTCTGCAGAGAATATATACTGTTAAGTCATCTGAAATATAATTTAACTGTATAACAATCTCTTAATTCATGACTGGTGTGCTTTTCTCAGGCTGGAAAGAGACTTTCCAATCCAGCTTTCTGGTGGATAAATGGAAATGGAGAAGAGGTGAAGTGGAGTTTTGAGGAATTGGGATATTTATCCAGGAAATTTGCCAGTATACTTACAGAAGCCTGTTCCTTACAAAGGGGTGATAGAGTAATTGTGATTCTGCCCAAGATTCCAGAGTGGTGGCTTGCAAATGTGGCCTGCCTGCGAACAGGTTGGTAAGGTTTGTACTCCTAATCCTATTTAAACAAGCCAGGTGAGAGATTTAGCCACATATCTAAATAATCTTGACACATTTATTTAATTAATTTTATTTTTATTTATTTCTGTATGTGTATGAATGTACTGTTTGCATGCAAGTCTGTGCACCCGTGCCGTGCAATGCCACGGAGGTCAGAAGAGGGTGTTGGATTCCCCTGGAACTGGAGTTCTCCTGGAATTGGAGTTTCAGACAGTTCTCAGCCGCCATGTGGGTGCTGGGGATCGAACCCGGGTCCTCTGTAAGAGTGGTTGGCGCTCTTAACCGCTAGGCCATCTCTCCAGCCCTAATCTTGACACATTTATTTGGGTACACTGTGCTCCACTGATTACCAGATAAGCTCCACAGGTCATTAGGTGCATCCTGGTAGGTTATAGCTATTTCCCCAGCATTGCTTTAATTTCTCCACCATTATACTTCATGATATGATGGCAAATGGTTTCTGGTAATGTTTGTGATCATTCCCATCTCTTGGCTTTTCTGCATACTGTTTCCTATGCTTGGGACATCTTCTTTCAAACCTAAGTATACAGGCAGCTCTTATTGAACTTTCAAGTCTCAGCTTAATGCTACTTTTTCAGATAACGATGGCCTGGATGTCTCAACCTAGGTATTGTTGTCATCTTTTTTGTTGTTGTTTTTTTTTTTTTTTTTGTCTTTTT
>VZQC01008130.1:1307973-1376847 GCA_009823505.1 Rhizomys pruinosus
GAGTGGTGCCACCCTGGGCAGGTTGTTGTTTACCGTATAAGAAGGCAGGCTGGGCATGAGCCGGAGGAGCAAGCCAGTGAACAGCATTCCTCCATGGCCTGTGCTTCAGCTCCTGCCTCCAGGTTCCTGCCCTGAGTTCCTGCCTTGGGCTCCCTAAGTGATGAACTGTGACCCAGGAGATGTAAGCTGAACTTTCCTCCCCAAGTTGGTGTTGGTCAGAGTGTTTTGTCACAGCAATGGAAGACAAACTAGAATACTCACTTTCTTAGTAAGTGACTGTTTAACTTCCAGAAACAAATGTCCACTCATATTAGTATAATACAGAAGTACAATTGAATGGCTACTAGAGAATCTTACAAGAGAAAAACAGTACAGAAGAACAAAAGGTTTTAGAAATGAATAGATTGAGCCAGGTGTGTTGGCGCACACCTTTAATCCTAGCACTTGGGAGGCAGAGGCAGGCGGACCTTTGTGAGTTCAAGGCCAGCCTGGTCTACAGAGTGAATTCCAGGACAGCTTGGGGCTACAGAGAGACCCTGTCTCGAAAAGACCAAAAAAAAAAAAAAATGAATAGACTGGGAAAAAAAAAAAAAGAAATGAACAGACTCTAGGAGTGGCCTCTTACTCTGTTTTGCTGAAATCCTTAGTATCTTAAGTATTAGAAGCAGAATCTGATGTCTACAACTGAAGCCCATCAGATGAGGTCAGAGCCCACTCTACCTGGGTCTAACATAGTTCCTGGAGCTCTTGACAGAAAGGAGGCAAATTCTCTTAGAAGGATGAGAGGGAGGCAACAAATAGCAAATCTGATATTCTAAGAATGTTAGGCTTTATGGAAGAATTAGACATGAACTCATAGTCATTTGTTTTCCTAATCATTTTCCCATTTCATCAATAAATAGCTAGAGGCTAGAGATGGCTCATTGGTTAAAAGTGTTTGATGTTTCATCATAAGGACCAGAGTTTGGATCCCAGCACCCATGTCAGGTATCTTACAGATACCTGTAACTCTAGCTCAAAGATATCCAATGTTCTTCTCTGGCCCGTGCAGGGGCCTGCACATATATGTACATACATTCACCAAGACAAACACACATGTGCATGCACACAGAAAGATAAAAAACAAATCCTTTAAAAAATATAAATAAAGCCAGGCGTGGTGGCACAAGCCTTTAATCCTAGCACTTGGGAGGCAAAGGCAGGTGGATTTTTGTGAGTTCAAGCCCAGCCTGGTCTACCTAGCGAGTTCTAGGACGGCCAAAGCTACAGGGAGACTCTGTCTCAAAAAGACCAAATATATATATATATATAATTGATGTCCTGAATAGGACTGAAATTTCTCATTTATTACAGGAGTATATATAAGATGATAACAAGAAAGAAAGGCAAAAGCCTAGTCAATACATCAGTCTGGAAAGGCTTGCCTAAGGGTGAGTGTAACACAGAGAGAGGAATTGGGAGCAGGGTACAGAGGAGACTTCAAACATTCTGTTTCTTACAAAGTAGCACATAATGCCCATTTGCAAATTTCAAACAGAAATTACACATATATTCTTTACATATGCTTTTTCATGTGTGATGTATTTTTCAATCAAATTTTTATTTTTGTTTTATGTGTTTAAGTGTTTTGCCTGCATAGATGAAAGTGCAGTGCATGTATGCAGTGCCCACAGAGGCCAGAATAAGGCATTTATTCCCCTAAAACTGGAGTTATAGATGGTTGTTGGCTACCATGTGAGTGCTGGGAACTGAATCTGCGTTCTCTGCAAGAGCACGTGGTGTTCTTAACTGCTGATCCATCTCTCCAGCCCCACAATACCCAAAGATCATCTCACCAGCTCACTAAGGAAGTTTAGAATGTTTGAGAATGCATTTTTAAATTATAGACAAGTAGAATGAGTTTTAAAGTGCTTTCGAAAGAGGCAGTGAAGAAGAGTAATGTTCGACTGCAGTTCTCCAAGAGAAACCTTGACCAGCCATAACAGTAGCACTGGAAATTAGCCAGAAACACAAATTCTCTAGTCCTACTTAACAACTTCTAAATTTAAACTCTGGTGGGCAGCCCAGAAACCTGAGTTTCAACAAGCCCTGGGGAGATTCTGATGCATGTTTACGTTTGAGAACCACTGATACAGAAGTGCCGCAAACTGTCCCAACGGTGGGCTCACTCAATCTGCGGGAACCAGAGTCTTGGAAGGAGGGCACGGATTAGGGGAATGACAGTCAGAAACTACATCAGAGACGGCTTTTGAATCTGCTGCACTTTACTGAGAGCAAGTCAAAGTTTTTATACAAAAGCAGGGAAAGCGGATAAAAATTAGCACTCTTCTCTCAGGAACAAAAGGCTCATTACGAAAGGAACTCACACCTGGGTTTCCAAGGACAGTAAGTCAGATAAATTTACACATCAATTGGGCAGGGGAGATTTTGGTGTTTCTCATCCTTCCCGGAGCCCAATTTTTCCAAGGCAGTTTGTTATCTCTAGGCTGTAATTCAAGCCAAAAGCCAGGAAAAGCCTCTTAATTAGTTCTGTTTTTCTTAAAGGAGAAAGCCTGCAGCATGCCTCTAACTATTACATTTTAACATGCATAACTGTAACTAAAACTTTTATCTTACTAATTTTATCAGATGTAGCTTTCTGCTTAATGGACTGAGCCTTTATTTTTATCAAATCTGGAAAAACACTTTTATTATTTGTAACTGACCTATGATATCACTCTAATGTTTTTCATTCATAATATCTTTGTGGGGGTTTCTAGGACAAAGGAGCCTTTAGATTCTGTTTCTCTGTATGATTTTGCTTAGGTTCATGAAGCTTCTGTTTGTCTGATTTATTTCCAGACACATTTATCTGTTTCTTGTCTGGGACTGAGGTTGTGCTGAGCTCAGGAAAAGAATCAAAAGACAGTGTGTGAAGTCCAACACTCAAGAAGCATAACATCTTTGTAGTGCGTCATGATCTTGGAAGCTAAGGCCCAGCATTCTGCCAGGGACCACCAGGGAGCTTAGCCTTGAAAGACACATATCTCCCGTCTGTTATTATGACTTTCGTCATTGCTCACACAGATGACACTGGAGTTGGTGTGGCACAGAAGTAAGGCTCCAAGTAACTGGGGGTGTCAGGGAATGACAGGAGTGATCATGTATGGCCATTCTAATACGTGTGGAGAGGACAGCTCTGAATTTTGGGGTGTTTCATCAGCAGCATGCTTGTGCATTCCTGGCAAGAAACTCAGTAATGCTTCCCATGATAATTATCTTGTCAGAAAGAAATTTTATTAAGATTGCTGACCATAAGAAGGTTATTTTAAGGCTATGATATAACCTGTGTATTGACAGAACTTATTTATCATAAGAAGGCTATTATCACAAGAAGGTTATTTTGCTGGGCATAGTGGTGCATGCCTTTAATCCTAGCACTTGGGAGGCAGAAGCAGGCAGATCTTTGTGAGTTCGAGGCCAGCCTGGTCTACAGAGTGAATTCCAGGACAGCTGGGGCTACAGGGAGACCCTGTCTCGAAAAGACCAAAAAAAAAAGTTATTTTAAAGCTATAATATAACTTGTGTATTGACAGAACTTATTTAAGGTAAGTGTGTTTAAAGTCCTTCTAGATGGAAATTTTGGTAGAAGGCTTACTGGTAGGATAGACTAGTTCTGTTTGTTTCTCTGAGCCAGGGACTTACTATGTAGTAAAGGCAGGCCTTTAAATCACTATGTAGGGGCTGGAGAGATGGCTCAGTGGTTAGAAGCACTGGCTGTTCTTGCAGAAGACTCAGGTTTGAATCCCAGCACCCACATGGGAGCTAACCACTGTGTGCAACTCTAGTTCCAGAGCATCCAATGCCCCCTTCTTTCCTCCTTGGGCATCACACAACATGGGTGCACTTACATATATGCAGGTGTAACTGCATATACATGAAATAAACAAAAATAAAAATTAAATCACTTGATATTCCAGGCTATCTTGAACTCTTGGTCCTCCTACCTTAGTTTCAGTAGTTCTGAGATTATCTGATTTATGGCCATTGTAGGCTAATTGTTATCTGTAAGCACAGCATCTTTAAGGAATAACCATAAAGAAAAGCCTCAGAAATTGCTGCATTGCCTTTATTTTAAAAAGGAGAGATAGCTGTGCATGGTGGCATGTGTATTTAATCACAGCACTCAGCAGAGGCAGGTGGATCTCTTTCAGTCTGTGGGTGCTGGTCTATATAGTAAAGCCCTGCCTTAAAAAAAAAAGTGGTGGCACACGCCTTTAATCCCAGCACTCAGGAGACAGAGGCAGGCGGATCACTGTGAGTTCAAGACCAGCCTGGTCTACATAGTGAATTCCAGGACAGCTGGAGCTACAGAGAGTCCCTGTCTCAAAAAAAAAAAAATCATCTGTTCTGTAGTACTATGTGTTGTAGTAGAATCTGTTGCCTGAAGAACCCTAGAACCCTGGCTCTTTTCAAAGTGAAAAATGATCCAGTGTCAAGAGCCCTGGTATGGCAGGCATGTATTCTCCAACTTTTTTGTCCACTGTATCACCTGGAAAGGGTAAAAACCATTAAGATGTAAGCACCATCTATCTGTCTCCTGTACCCAATCCTCTTGAGGACTGGGCATGAAAAGTGATGGAGCACAGAACAGGTAGATAGAGAGACAAATATGTAAATGACAGAACAGGTAGGTAGAGAGACAAATATGTAAATGACAGAACAGGTAGGTAGAGAGACAAATATGTAAACCATAGAATGTTTTTTTTGTTCTTTTTTGAGACAGGGTCTCCCTGTAGCCCCAGCTGTCCTGGAACTCACTCTGTAGACCAGGCTGGCCTTGAACTCACAAAGATCCACCTGCCTCTGCCTCCCGAGTGCTAGGATTAAAGGCATGCACCACCGCACCTGGCAAATGATAGAATTTTTAAAAAGTTCATTCATTATTTGAATAAAAAAGAGCTAGGATGTATTGAGTTTTATTTCCAACTCTTTACATGCTTTAACTCATTTAATTCTGGGCTAATCCTCCAAGGATTGTGGTTTTTCTTAATATTTTATTGAAGTTTTGTGCATTTCATACATCACTTCTCAGTTCAATCCAGACTTATTTCCCCCTCCATGTCCCCAACCCCCAAGTTCATGCAGTCTGCCATACATGTATGACATGTATCCCCTTCTGAGTCTTTTCAAAGGTTTTCAAAGCAGAGGATTATTTGGGGGGGGGAGAACTCTACAGCTTCAGTCAGTTCCCTGTCCCAGTTCTTTTGTTGTTGTTGTTCCCTTCAATACGTATTGTTTCAACATATGAATTTATATATGTCACACATATACTAAAATCATGTCATCTGAAAATAAACTGTATGTTATTTCCCAATTATATTTCAGGATTCATATTTCTTCTCTTTTAATTTTACATTACTCTAAAATATGCATACATATCCTCCACCCATATACCAAAATTATAAAGTCTGAAAATAAGTGGTAGGTTAATTCTAGAGCCCATTAAGGGATTCACATTCTAATAGCACAGTTGCTTTTATATATTTTTTTTTTATGTGTATGAGTGTACTGTCTGCATGTAGGTTGGTGCACCAGTGTCATGCAATGCTGCAGAGGTCAGAAGAGGGTGTCGGATTCACCTGGAACTGGAGTTAAAGAAGGTCCTTAGCTGCCATGTGGGTACTGGGAATTAAACCCAGGTCCTCTGCAAGAGCAGTCGGTGCTCTTAACCGCTGAGCCATCTCTCCAGCCCCAAGTTGCTTTTAGATAAAGAGAAATATAACATTAATGTTACTCAGTTTACCTGACAAGAAGGTACTTGGTGCTAGCATCCACAAATGAGGGCTACCATTCATCATTTGTTTTTCTGGCCTGGGTTACTTCACTTAGCATAATATCTTCTAGTTCCATTCATTTACCTGCAAAGTTCATGATGTCATCTTTCCTTACTGCTTCATAGAACTCCATTGTGTACATGTACCACATTTTCTCTATCCACTCATGGTTGAGGGACATTTGGGTTGGTTCCAGCTCTTTGCTTTTGTGAAGAGAGCTGCAATAAACATGGCTGTGCATGTACCTCTGTGGTAGGATGAGTCTTGTGGGTATATACCACCAGACTGGGTCAGGTGGTATGCTCATTTTGAGTCTTTTAAGAATTATCCAACTGCTTTCCATAGTATTTACATTTACATTTACATTTACATTCCCACCAGCAGTGGATGAGTATTTCTCTTTCCCCACAACCACTCCAGCATTTGGTATCATTTGTTTTCGTGATCATAGCCAGTCTTATTGGAGTGAGATATCTTAAAGTGTTTTTAATTTGCATTTCCTTAATTATTAATGATATTGAACACTTTTTAAGATGTTTCTCGGCCATCTTTACTTCCTCACTTGTGACGTCCCTGTTTAGCTCTTTACTCCATCTTTTGAGTGAATCATTTGTTTTCTTTCTTCTTTGTTTTTTGAGTACTTTATGTATTCTGGAAGTTTATGTACTCTGTCAGATGTATCACTGGTGAAGGTTTGTTCCCACTCTGTGGGTTTTCTCTTCACTTCCCTGATTGCTTCTTTCGCTGTACAGAAGCTTGCGAGTTTAATGAGATCCCACTTTTCAATTGTTGACCTTATTTCCTGCTCAGCTGCTGTCTGATTTAGAAAGTCTTTTCCTATGCCTATGTCTTGTAGGTTGCTGCCAATGTTTTCTTCAATCACCTTTAGAGTTGGGGGTTTCACAATGAGGTCTTTGATCCATTTAGAGTTGATTTTTGTACAGGGTGAGAAGTGGGGGTTTAATTTTATTCTTCTACACATGGTGATCCAGTTTTGCCAACACCATTTGCTGAAGATGCTGTCTTTCCTCCATTGAGTCTTTTTGACCCTTTTGTCAAATATGAGGTGGCTGAAATTGTATGTGCTCAAGTTTGGATCTGCAATTTTGTTCCATTGGTCTACAGGTTTGCTTTTGTGCCAGTACCAAACTGTTTTTATGTCTACAGCCCTGTAATATAGTTTGAAGTCTGGTATATTGCTCCCCCTGTATTGCTCTTTTCACTCAGGTTTGCTTTGGCTATTTGGGGTATTTCGTTTTTCCATACGAATTTAAGGATTTTTTTAAAATTTTATTTATTTTTGTATGTGTATGAATGTACTATCTGCATGTGCAGACATGTGCACCCATGTCATGCAATGCCGTGGAGGTCAGAAGAGGGTGTCAGATTCCCCTGGAACTGGAGTCAAGGACGGTTTTCAGCAGCCATGTGGGTGCTGGGGATCGAACCCGGTTCCTCTGCAAGAGCAGTCGGTGCTCTTAACCACTAGGCCATCCCTCCAGCCCCAAATTTAAGGATTATTTTTCCTAGTCTATGAAGACTTTAATTGGGATTGCATTGAATCTGTATATTAATTTGGGTAGAATGGATATTTTTACAATATTAATTTTTCCAATCCATGAGCATGGGAGGTCTTTCCATCTTCTGATGTCTTCTTCAATTACCTTCTTCAGGGGTTTAAAATTTTTGTTGTACAGATCTTTGGTATCTTTGGTTAGGTTTGTACCTAGGTATTTTATTGTTTTTGAGGCTACTGTGAGTGGGAAGTTCTCCTATTCCTTCTTCAGTTGCTTGTTGCTGGAAGAAGAAAGGCTACTGATTTTTCTATGTTAATTTTGTATCCCACCACTTTACTGAAACTCTTAATAGTTTCTAGGAGTTTTCTGGTGGGCTTTTAGCATCCCTTAGGTAAACAATTATGTCATTTGCAAAAAGGGATAGCTTGACTTCCTCTTTTCCAATCAGTACTCCTTTAATTTCCCTTTCTTGCCTTCTTGCCCTAGCAAGCATTTCAAGCACTATATTGAAGAGGAGTGGTGATGGGGGCAGCCTTGCCTGGTTCTTGCTTTTAAGGGGAATGCTTCTAATTTTTCTCCATTTTGGATAATGTTGGCCATGGGTTTGTTATATATGGCTTTTCTTTGGCGGGGGTCTTTTTTGAGACAGGGTCTCCCTTTAGTCCCAGCTGGCCTGGAGCTTGCTATGTAGACCAGGCTAACCTTGAACTCACAGAGATCCGCCTGCCTCTGCCTCCTGAGTGCTGGGATTAAAGGCATGCACCACCATACCTGGACTAATACGGTTCTTAGCCACCATGTGGGTGCTGGGATTCGAACCTGGGTCCTCTGCAAGAGCAGTCAGTGCCCTTAACCGCTGAGCCATCTCTCCATCCCTGTATATGGCTTTTATTTATTTATTTATTTATTTATTTATTTATTTTTTAATTTTATTTATTTTTTTGTATGTGTATGAATGTCCTGTCTGCATGCAGGTCTGTGCGCCCACGTCGTGCAATGCCGCAGAGGTCAGAAGAGGGTCTCGGATTCCCCTGGAACTGGAGTTCTCCCGGAATTGGAGTTTCAGACGGTTCTTGGCCGCCATGTGGGTGCTGGGGATCGAACCCGGGTCCTCTGTAAGAGCGGTCGGCGCTCTTAACCGCTAGGCCATCTCTCCAGCCCATGGCTTTTATTATTTTGAGGAATGTTCTCTCCAGTCCAATTCCCTCTAGGACTTTACTCATGAAGGGATGCTGGATATGTAGAAGGCTTTTTCTGCATCAACTGAGATGATCCTATGGTTTTTGACTTTCGGTCCATTTATGTGTTTTATGATATTTATTGATTTACATATGTTGAACAATCCCTGCATGTCTGGTATGAATCCAACTTGGTCATGATGGATGATCTTTTCGATGTGGGACTGTATGTGGTTTGCAAGTATTTTTTTTTTTTTTTTTGTCTTTTCCAGACAGGGTCTCCCTGTAGTCCCAGCTGTCCTGGAACTCACTCTGTAGACCAGGCTGGCCTTGAACTCATAAAGATCCGCCTGCCTCTGGCTCCCAAGTGCTAGGATTAAAGGCGTGTGCCACCATGCCTGGCTTATAGTTTTCTTTTTTGGTTGTATCTTTGCCTGGTTTTGGTATTAGGGTGATGCTGGCTTCATAGAAGGAATTTGGGAGATTTCCCTCTGGTTTGTATCCTTCTGAACAGTTTGAGTAGTAATGGTTGTAAGTCCTCTTTAGATGTTTTATAGAATTCTGCAGAGAAACCTTCTGGGCCCGGGCTTTTTTTTGGGGGGGGTTAATTACATTTTCAATTTCCTCAAATATTATGGATCTGTTTAAGCTGTCAGTCTCTTCTTGATTAAGCTTTGTTGATTTCCAGGATTTCAGATATTCATCCATTTCTTTTAGATTTTCAAATTTAGTAGGGTATAGGTTTTTGAAGTATTCCCATATGATTGTCTGGATGTTTTTGTTGTCTGTGGTGATGTTTCCCTTTTCATCACAAATTTTATTGACTTGGAGTTGCTCTTTCTTTCTTTTGGTTAAGTGAGCTAGAGGTCTGTCTACCTTGTTTATCCTTTCAAAGAACCAACTTTTGGATTCATTGATTCTTTGTATTGTTTTCTGTTTCTATTTCATTGATTTCTGCTCTGATTTTTGTTATTTCTTCCTGTCTGTTGGGTTTGGAGTTCATTTGTTGCTGTCTTAGATCATTTGTTTGTGCTCTTTCTGTTTGTTTGCTTGTTTGTTTGTTCGTTTGTTTGTTTTTATGTGTATGAATGTACTGTCTGCATGTAGGTTTGTGCACCTGTGTCGTGCAATGCCGCAGAGGTCAGAAGAGGGTGTCGGATTCCCCTGGAACTGGAGTTAAAGACGGTTCTCAGCCGCCATATGGGTGCTGGGGATCAAACCAGCTCTTCTGCAAGAGCAGTCAGCACTCTTAACCGCTAGGCCACCTCTCCAGCCCCTTTGTTTGTTTTTTAATGTAGGAACCCGGGGTATTGAAGTACCCCACTATTAGTATGCTGGGCTTAATCTGTTCCTTAAAGTCTTGCCGGATTGTGTTTATAAAGTTTGGTGCACCAGAGTTTGGTGCGTATATATTAAACATTGTGAAATCTTCATGGTTAATTGTTCCTTTGGTAAGAATATAATGGCCCTCTTTGTCTTTTCTGATTAGTTTTACTTTGAGGTCTATTTTGTCTGATATTAGAATGGCAACTCCTGCTTGTTTTTTGGTACCATTTGCTTGGAATATCTTTTTCCACCCGTTCACTTTAAATTGGTGCCTGTCCTTGAGGGTGAGATGGGTTTCTTATAGACAGCATATAGATGGATTCTGTTTCCTAATCCATTCTCCCAGTCTATGTCTTTTGATTGGGGAGTTTAGACCATTAATATTTAAGGTTATTATTGAGATATGTGTGTTTCTTCCTTTCACCTGTTTGCATTCTTGGTCTAGGTTTGTATTTTCACAGTTATACTTTTATTAATTTCTCTCTCTAGCTGCTTGGGGATAGGTGCTCCTTTTCTCTGTCCTTTGAATTGCTTCAAGTATTTTCTAAAAGGTTGGGTTTTTTTGGACATGTATTATTTCATTTTCTTTATGTCATGAAAGATTTTTCTTTCTCATTCAACTATAATTGACATTTTTGCTGGGTATAGTAATCTGGGTTGGCATCTATAGTCATTTAGTACTGGGAATACATTGGTCCACATTCTTCTGGTTTTCATAGTTTGAACTGAGATATCAGCTGTAATTCTGATTGTTTTTCCTTGTTTTTCTCTTGTGGTTTTCAGTATCTTCATTTTGGGTGTCTAGTGTTTTAACTATAATATGATGTGGGGAATTTCTTTTCTGATCTTGTCTATTTGGAGTTCTATGTGCTTCTTGTATTTGTATGGGTTTGTCTTTTTCAGTTTGGGGAAATTTCCTTCTTTTTTTTAAATTTTTAAAAAAAATTTTATATGTATGAGTGTACTATCTGCATGTAGGTTTGTGCACCTGTGTCATGCAATGTCATGGAGGTCAGAAGAGGGTGTCAGATTTCTCTGGAACTGGAGTTAAAGATGGTTCTCAGCTGCCATGTGGGTGCTGGGGATCGAACCCGGGTCCTCTGCAAGAGCAGTTGGCACTCTTCACCGCTAGGCCATCTCTCCAGCCCCCAGAAATTTCCTTCTATTATTCTGTTGAAGATCTGATCAATCACATTGTCTTGGGATTCTTCTCCTTCCTCTATCCCTATGATGCAGAGGTTTAGTCTTTTCACAGTGTCCCACATTTCCTTATTTTCCACTCTTGAGTTTTAAAATTTTTCTCATAATCTTTGTTTGAGTGTCTAGTTTTTCCTTGCTATCTTCTGGGAATGATATTCTATTTTCTGTTTCATCCAATCTGCTTCTGAGGCTTTCTTCCATCCTTTCCTGTTGATTGGATGACAGCTTGATTTTCTTTCTTGTTTCATCCCATGATTTCTTTAATATCTGCATTTCCTTTTGGATCTTGTCACTCTCTTCTTGTAGCTCCTTGCTTCGCTGGTCAGTTTCCTTTTTCATTTCAGCATGGGATTTTTCAGTGTTTCTATTTCCTTCTGGAGTTTGTCATTCTGTCCCTCAAGTTCCTTCTGGAGTTTGTCATTCTTTCCCTCTAATTCCTTCCTGAGTTTTTCATTTTCTCCCTTTAGTTCTCTGATTTGTTCTTTATATTCTTTGATTATGTCTATGATTGTTTTCTTCTAAGATCCATGTCCTGGGTTCCTTTCAGGGAGATCTCATTGTAGGGATCTTCTATAGGACTGGTAGCAGTTGGTGGAGATTGATTACATGCTTTTTCCCATGTTGTTGTTTTTTCTTTGTGTTTTTGGCATGTGGGTTTTTTTTTGACAGTGAAGAAGTATAATATAATATAATTAATATAATATGGATTATAGTCTATGACTTCAAGACATTCTCTGGAGCTACAATTTCAGGCCAATATATTTGGGGGGGTTTACTATTACATTTTCAATTTCCTCATTTTTTAAATTTTATTTCTTTACGTGTATGAATGTACTGTCTGCATGTAGGTTGGTGCACCTCTGTCATGCAATGCTGCAGAGGTCAGAAGAGGGTATCAGATTCCCCTGGAACTGGAGTCAAAGATGGTTCTCAGCTGCCATGTGGGTGCTGGGAATCAAACCCAGGTCCTCTGCAAGAGCAGTGGGTGCTCTTAACCGCTAGGCCATCTCTTCAGCCCCCAATTTCCTCATTTTTTTTATAAGAAGAAACACTTGAATTTCACATCAGATTACAAATGAAAGGAATCAAATCCACATGCCAAAAGCACAAAGAAAAATCAACATCATGGGAAAAGCAAATAGGAAATCCCCACAAAACACCATCAGTCCTACAGAGGACTCCCACAATGAGATCTCTCTGGAGGTAACCCAGGACACAGATTTCTTTCTCTCTCTCTCTCTTCTCTCTCTCTCTCTCTCTTCTCTCTCTCTCTCTCTCTTCCTCTCTACCATAAACTATATACCTATATATATATATATATTAGATAGATATTCGTTCTATTGATTCTGTTTCTGTTTTGTTTGTTTTTTTTCTCTCTCTCTCTGATCCATCCTGGAGGCGGGTCCTTTACAGCCAACCTGGAGCCCAGTCCTTTACTCTCTGATCCATCCTGGAGGTGGGTCCTTTGCTCTCTGATCCATCCTGGAGACGGGTCCTTTGCTCTCTGATCCATCCTGGAGAAGGGTCCTTTACTCTCTGATCCATCCTGGAGGTGGGTCCTTTGCTCTCTGATCCATCCTGGAGGTGGGTCCTTTGCTCCATGGGTTTATTGTTTGTATTCTGCTGTGAATCTCAAATGTTTCTTTGCTGCATTGAAAGCTTACTTTGCTTGTTTCCTACATGTGTATTCGTTGTCTTCTCCTTGGTTTACGGAAGGCTGGTTGTGCTTGGTTTCCAGTTTTCACTTTGGTTATATATTGGGAGGTTCAGTTGGCTCTTCCCTTTCTGGTCTGGAGGTTCTCCATAAATCTGGAAGTAACAATGAGGTCAGTTCCCTGCTGAGTGTGCACCTGCTTTGTGCTCAGGTGTTACTACAGCTGTTCTCAATTGGAAACCCTCACTGTAGCTCAAGAAGCTTGAGGGGGCCAGGTTGCCGGTTCCCTCTGGACCTGGTGGGTGTCCAGCTGGCTGGGTGATTCCACCCCACCGCTGTGCATGCTGGGCCAGGTGTAGCTGGCTGGCAGGCAGCAGGCTGTGCCCAGGGCTGTGATGAACCTGCCTGGTGTTGTGCTCGCCTGTTCCTCAGGCCATGCTGCCTCCTCTCTCTGGACCTGGTGGCTGTCCAGCTGGCTGGGTTTTTCTTTTTCTTTTCTTTTTGGTGTTTTTGAGACAGGGTCTCCCTGTAGCCCCAGCTGGCCTGGAACTTGCTCTGTAGACCAGGCTGGCCTTGAACTCACAGAGATCCACCTGCCTCTGCCTCCTGAATGCTGGGATTAAAGGCGAGTGCCACCACACCCAGAAAGGATTGTGTTTTACAATCCCAATTTTACAGAAGCAGAAACAGTCCCACAGAGATGAAGTGACTGATTCAGGGCAAAGGTTTATGGGTGTTTGGCTCAAGGCCCCTCTTAACATTACACTATTCTTTACAGTATAATATAAAATAGGCAAAAGTATGATGCATGCCTCAGTAAAATAAAACAAGCTGGAGAGGTGGCTCAGCAGTTAAGAGCACTGGCTGCTCTTATAGAGGACCTGGTAACTGCAGTTCCAGGGGATCTGACACCATCTTCTGATCTCTGTAGGCATTGCATGGGTGCACTTATATATGCAGGCAAACATAAGTAAATAAATAAAATTAAAAACAAATAAGTAGATTTATTTTAATAAAATAAATAAAAATAAAACAATTATGTTCATTGTGAGAGGTATTGGACTGAAGTAGTTAAGAGTCCAGCTCAGAGTCAGAGCAATGTTACTTGTTACTTAAAGATACTAGACAGGCCATACACAGCTTTTTACATTCTGAGATATTTGGATGGGAACTGAATGAGTTAAAATAAGCAAAACAGAATAGTGCCTGGCACTCAAGCATACAACCAATGCTGAATATTACTTTTTAGTCAAAATTCTTTCAAGTTCAGTGTTATGGGTGTTCTTCAAATATAAGATAATTATGTGACATTCAACACTCTCTCATGTTAGGGCAAGGAGGTCATAGACTTTGAGACCTCTAGAAAGGCAGAATCAGAATAATTAAAGACAGATATCTTCCCTAGTAAATTCCTAACTCATTTTGAGAAACACAGAATGTATGTGTGCTGTCCACACTATCCTAACTACCACAACAGAGAATAACCATTCTTTTAAACACTGTTTCTTTTCTATTCCTTTAGGGACAGTTTTAATTCCAGGAACCACTCAGCTGACCCAGAAAGACATCCTCTACAGACTACAGTCTTCAAAAGCAAAGTGCATCGTTACTGATGATGTTTTAGCTCCAGTAGTAGATGCTGTGGCACCTAAATGTGAAAATCTCCACTCCAAGCTAATTGTGTCTCAGCACTCCAGAGAAGGTTGGGGAAACCTCAAGGAGATGATGAAGTAAGTAGCCTGAACTTTAGAACAATTTCCTACAAAGAAAGGCAACAGCAAAAAGTACTCAACTCAGTTGTGGTAAGGCAAATTAAAGCAATAGGCAAAAAAAGAATAATTGATGACTATTACAGAAATAATAGTGCTAAGTTTCAAGGCTGGAAGGACTCTGAGATTTTTTTTTTGTAGGTTGGGATTACAGAGAATCAGTCCCTGAAATAGAAAATAATGTACAAAAAGAGTATTATTCTCTCTTGGAATCAACAGCTATGAAAGAAGGGAAGGATCTAGGACTGACCAGAGGAAGAAATAAATCTTCTCTGTATTACCTATGAACCTCTGAGCCAACACAGTGGGAATTCTGGACTTTGGACGGATCCTCAAAGCTACAGCAAGAGATTAATCCTGCTTCTGTGCACCTGCACTGATCAGTTTTGGGAAATAGGCTAGCCATAGAGGAGGTGTGATCTTGAAGGAGACAGCTCAGTTCAGAAAAGCAGAAGGCTGGGGCTGGAGAGATGGCTCAGTGGTTAAGAGCACCGACTGCTCTTGCAGACGACCTAGGTTTGATTCCCAGCACCCACATGGTGGCTAAGAACTGTCTTTAACTCCAGTTCCAGGGGAATCCGACACCCTCTTCTGACCTCCGTGGCATTGCACGACGCGGGTGCACCAACGTACATGCAGACAGTACAGTTATACACATAAAAAAAAAAAAAAAAGCAGAAGGCTGGAAAGTGAGGTAGCAATTACCTTGGAACTGAATCCAAGTCACTGATTCATAAGACGACGAGGTCCAAGTAGACAGTTCTTCAAATCCTTGTCAGAGGTTGCAGTCATGCACAGAATCACTGTGGATTTTCCTTTGCAGATATGCCAGTGACAACCACACCTGTGTGAACACAAAGCACAATGAGATGATGGCCATTTACTTTACCAGTGGAACAACTGGCCCTCCTAAGATGATTGGACACACACACAGCAGTTTTGGTTTAGGATTATCTGTAAATGGAAGGTACTTTCACAGAAATGCAGCTAAAAGCATACAAACTTCAAAAGAGTGGTTTGTGTGCTGGCTTTTTAAAATTTTACATGTTTACTAATTTACACATGTAAATATATGCATATGCAATTCCTGAATATTTAACAAACATATATCAGAGCTATTTATTTTTCCAGGTTCTGGCTGGATTTGATACCCTCTGATGTGATGTGGAATACCTCAGACACGGGCTGGGCAAAGTCTGCATGGAGTAGTGTTTTTTCTCCATGGATCCAAGGAGCATGTGTATTTGCACACCATTTGCCCCGTTTCGAGCCAACTTCTGTCTTTCAGGTAAGGCAGGAGGTTCACATATAGAAATGCATTGGCATTAACAGTATCATTGCTGGCAAATAAAGTAACTTACAGAGGTCAAAGTAAACATGATTTAAGACATTTTACATCTGTAAAAATCATAAGCCAAAACAATGAGAAAAAGTGAGTGCATTTACATAAAAATAAGCATTCTGAGCGGTAGAACTTCATGCCTCCCATAGGTTGAAATACTTTAGTGGCAGCAAGATAAGAGCTTGCCGTTAGGAAAGGGAGAGTCAGTTTTGTTTAGGAGTGTGCTTGCACCCAGAGTATGTGGGTAGCATAAATTGAACTCAAATTAAAAAAAAAAAAAGACACAGAGCTGGGAGGGTAGGGAAGGGAGAGGAGGACTAGGAGGAGTTGAGGGAGAGGAGGTAAATATTGTCAAAATACATTGTAGGAAATTATCAAAGAACTAATTTAAAAAAAGGAAGGCAAAAAAGTGTTTTCGTTTTCTAAATTTCAGACACTTTCCAAGTTTCCCATTACAGTATTCTGTTCTGCACCAACTGCCTACCGAATGCTTGTACAGAATGATATGACCAGGTAAGACATGCTGGTGAACAGGCACTTAGAGGGAGAGGATGGGAAGAAAAGGAAGGTAGAAATAGAGGACCTGTCTGCTTAAAACCAAAGCTCCTTACTAACAGGTACAGAATTCAGCATTCTCTTCCTCTTCTTCCTTTGCCTTCTGGCTGACATACTGTAAATGGTCGTAGTGTCCAGAGCAGGCTCCCACAAACATGGAAAGGGATGACTGGGCCCTATCTAGAGCTCTGAATCCCATGGTTATGAATAAAATGGTACTCAATCTTTGAGGTGATAGTTGTTATCTGTCCAAAAGAGGAGCAACCACTCTGTTTTGGTAGCTCAGATAACAACTATCACCTCAAAGATTGAGTACCATTTTATTCATAACCATGGGATTCAGAGCTCTAGATAGGGCCCAGTCATCCCTTTCCATGTTTGTGGGAGCCTGCTCTGGACACTACGACCATTTACAGTATGTCAGCCAGAAGGCAAAGGAAAAGAGGAAGAGAATGCTGAATTCTGTACCTGTTAGTAAGGAGCTTTGGTTTTAAGCAGACAGGTCCTCTATTTCTACCTTCCTTTTCTTCCCATCCTCTCCCTCTAAGTGCCTGTTCACCAGCATGTCTTACCTGGTCATATCATTCTGTACAAGCATTCGGTAGGCAGTTGGTGCAGAACAGAATACTGTAATGGGAAACTTGGAAAGTGTCTGAAATTTAGAAAACGAAAACACTTTTTTGCTTCCTTTTTTTAAATTAGTTCTTTGTAATTTCACACAATGTATTTGACATATTTTCCTCCTCTCCTCACTCCTCCTAGTCTCCTCTCCCTTCCTACCCTCCCAGCTCTGTGTCTTTTTTTTTTTTTTAATTTGAGTTCAATTTATGCTACCCACATACTCTGGGTGCAAGCACACTCCTAAACAAAACTGACTCTCCCTTTCCTAACGGCAAGCTCTTATCTTGCTGCCACTAAAGTATTTCAACCTATGGGAGGCATGAAGNGCCCCAGCTGGCCGGCAAACTTGCTCTGTAGACCAGGCTGGCCTTGAACTCACAGAGAGATCCACTGCTCTGCCTCTGAATGCTGGGATTAAAGGCGAGTGCCACCAAACCCAGAAAGGATTGTGTTTTACAATCCCAATTTTACAGAAGCAGAAACAGTCCCACAGAGATGAAGTGACTGATTCAGGGCAAAGGTTTATGGGTGTTTGGCTCAAGGCCCCTCTTAACATTACACTATTCTTTACAGTATAATATAAAATAGGCAAAAGTATGATGCAATGCCTCAGTAAAATAAAAACAAGCTGGAGAGGTGGCTCAGCAGTTAAGAGGAACTGGCTGCTCTTATAGAGGACCTGGTAACTGCAGTTCCAGGGAATCTGACACCATCTTCTGATCTCTGTAGGCCATTGCATGGTTGCACTTATATATGAGGGTAAGGCAAACATAAGTAAATAAATAAAATTAAAAAACAAATAAGTAGATTATTTAAATAAAATAAATAAAAATAAAACAATTATGTTCATTGTGAGAGAGTATTGGACTGAGTAGTTAAGAGTCCAGCTCAGAGTCAGAGCAATGTTACTTGTTACTTAAAGATACTAGACAGGCCATACACAGCTTTTTACATTCTGAGATATTTGGATGGGAACTGAATGAGTTAAAATAAGCAAAACAGAATAGTGCCTGGCACTCAAGCATACAACCAATGCTGAATATTACTTTTTAGTCAAAATTCTTTCAAGTTCAGTGTTATGGGTGTTCTTCAAATATAAGATAATTATGTGACATTCAACACTCTCTCATGTTAGGGCAAGGAGGTCATAGACTTTGAGACCTCTAGAAAGGCAGAATCAGAATAATTAAAGACAGATATCTTCCCTAGTAAATTCCTAACTCATTTTGAGAAACACAGAATGTATGTGTGCTGTCCACACTATCCTAACTACCACAACAGAGAATAACCATTCTTTTAAACACTGTTTCTTTTCTATCCTTTAGGGACAGTTTTAATTCCAGGAACCACTCAGCTGACCCAGAAAGACATCCTCTACAGACTACAGTCTTCAAAAGCAAAGTGCATCGTTACTGATGATGTTTTAGCTCCAGTAGTAGATGCTGTGGCACCTAAATGTGAAAATCTCCACTCCAAGCTAATTGTGTCTCAGCACTCCAGAGAAGGTTGGGGAAACCTCAAGGAGATGATGAAGTAAGTAGCCTGAACTTTAGAACAATTTCCTACAAAGAAAGGCAACAGCAAAAAGTACTCAACTCAGTTGTGGTAAGGCAAATTAAAGCAATAGGCAAAAAAAGAATAATTGATGACTATTACAGAAATAATAGTGCTAAAGTTTTCATAGGCTGGAAGGACTCTGAATTTTTTTTTTTGTAAGGTTGGAATTACAGAGAATCAGTCCCTGAAATAGAAAAATAATGTACAAAAAGAGTATTATTCTCTCTTGGAATCAACAGCTATGAAAGAAGGGAAGGATCTAGGACTGACCAGAGGAAGAAATAAATCTTCTCTGTATTACCTATGAACCTCTGAGCCAACACAGTGGGAATTCTGGACTTTGGACGGATCCTCAAAGCTACAGCAAGAGATTAATCCTGCTTCTGTGCACCTGCACTGATCAGTTTTGGGAAATAGGCTAGCCATAGAGGAGGTGTGATCTTGAAGGAGACAGCTCAGTTCAGAAAACAGAAAGGCTGGGGCTGGAGAGATGGGCTCAGGGTTAAGAGCACCGACTGCCTCTGCAGAGCACTAGGTTTGAATTCCCAGCACCCACATGGTGGCTAAGAACTGTCTTTAACTCCAGCCAGGGGAATCCGACACCCTCTTCTGACCTCCGGGCATTGCACGACGCGGGTACACCAACGTACATGCAGACAGTACAGTTATACACATAAAAAAAAAAACAAAAAGCAGAAGGCTGGAAAGTGAGGTAGCAATTACCTTGGAACTGAATCCAAGTCACTGATTCATAAGACGACGAGGTCCAAGTAGACAGTTCTTCAAATCCTTGTCAGAGGTTGCAGTCATGCACAGAATCACTGTGGATTTTCCTTTGCAGATATGCCAGTGACAACCACACCTGTGTGAACACAAAGCACAATGAGATGATGGCCATTTACTTTACCAGTGGAACAACTGGCCCTCCTAAGATGATTGGACACACACACAGCAGTTTTGGTTTAGGATTATCTGTAAATGGAAGGTACTTTCACAGAAATGCAGCTAAAAGCATACAAACTTCAAAAGAGTGGTTTGTGTGCTGGCTTTTTAAAATTTTACATGTTTTTACTAATTTAACATGTAAATATATGCATATGCAATTCCTGAATATTTAACAAACATATATCAGAGCTATTTATTTTTCCAGGTTCTGGCTGGATTTGATACCCTCTGATGTGATGTGGAATACCTCAGACACGGGCTGGGCAAAGTCTGCATGGAGTAGTGTTTTTTCTCCATGGATCCAAGGAGCATGTGTATTTGCACACCATTTGCCCCGTTTCGAGCCAACTTCTGTCTTTCAGGTAAGGCAGGAGGTTCACATATAGAAATGCATTGGCATTAACAGTATCATTGCTGGCAAATAAAGTAACTTACAGAGGTCAAAGTAAACATGATTTAAGACATTTTACATCTGTAAAAATCATAAGCCAAAACAATGAGAAAAAGTGAGTGCATTTACATAAAAATAAGCATTCTGAGCGGTAGAACTTCATGCCTCCCATAGGTTGAAATACTTTAGTGGCAGCAAGATAAGAGCTTGCCGTTAGGAAAGGGAGAGTCAGTTTTGTTTAGGAGTGTGCTTGCACCCAGAGTATGTGGGTAGCATAAATTGAACTCAAATTAAAAAAAAAAAGACACAGAGTGGGAGGGTAGGGAAGGAGAGGAGGACTAGGAGGAGTTGAGGGAGAGGAGGTAAAATATTGTCAAATACATTGTAGGATATCAAAGAACTAATTTAAAAAAGGAAGGCAAAAAAGTGTTTTCGTTTTCTAAATTTCAGACACTTTCCAAGTTTCCCATTACAGTATTCTGTTCTGCACCAACTGCCTACCGAATGCTTGTACAGAATGATATGACCAGGTAAGACATGCTGGTGAACAGGCACTTAGAGGGAGAGGATGGGAAGAAAAGGAAGGTAGAAATAGAGGACCTGTCTGCTTAAAACCAAAGCTCCTTACTAACAGGTACAGAATTCAGCATTCTCTTCCTCTTCTTCCTTTGCCTTCTGGCTGACATACTGTAAATGGTCGTAGTGTCCAGAGCAGGCTCCCACAAACATGGAAAGGGATGACTGGGCCCTATCTAGAGCTCTGAATCCCATGGTTATGAATAAAATGGTACTCAATCTTTGAGGTGATAGTTGTTATCTGAGCTACCAAAACAGAGTGGTTGCTCCTCTTTTGGAATTTTTTTTTTTTTTTGGTCTTTTTGAGACAGGGTCTCCCTGTAGCCCCAGCTGTCCTGGAACTCACTCTGTAGACCAGGCTGGCCTTGAACTCACAAAGATCCGCCTGCCTCTGCCTCCCAAGTCTCTTTTGGAATCTTATCCCAATGAATAGAAGAGGGATTTCATGGTTTCAAATCTACTACTGATCCCTTTGAAATGGTTGGTTGGTACTCTGAAAAGAACAGTTTTACTGAACCCAACAACTCAGAGTTGGTGGATGCTAGTGGTCTAAGTTTAACAGTATATTCTGGCCAGGTGTGGTGGTGCACGCCTTTAATCCTAGCACTTGGGAGACACAGGCAGGCAGATCTCTGTGAGTTCAAGGCCAGCCTGGTCTACAGAGTGAGTTCCAGGACAGCTGGGGCTACAGGGAGACCCTGTCTCAAAAACAATGACAACAACAACAACAAACCCAAAAACAATATATTCCAAAAATTTCGCTGAATAAAACATGGATATTAGATTAAGAACAGACATTGGTAATAAATGATTATTAAAGGGACTAGAGCCAAGGATAATTTTGGCTCCGGGTCTATAGTTTTCCATTGCTCCACAGTCATGAAGTTCTGTCACTCAGTCTGTAAGAACTTTTATACAGATGGGATTTCCTCAGAGAATTTGAGTTCACAGATGTGAAGGAAGGTTTTGTTGATGATTTAAAATATGAGGGTGCCTTCCCTAAGGATGGCACAATGTTTCTTTGCAATAAATGACTTCCCCGCCAAAAAGGAAGAAGAAAAACTGGCATTTGTGGTATTTATATTGGAATTATTGTTTATTAGCAATAGTCCTAATTTCTATTTCTTGCCATTTTTCCTCCTAATCCTAACTCTACCTGCTTTTTGAGAAGCTATAAGTTCAAATGCTTAAAGCACTGTGTGAGTGCTGGAGAACCAATCAACCCTGAAGTGACAGAACAATGGAGAAGGAAGACAGGCTTAGACATCTACGAGGGATATGGACAGACAGAAACGGTACCTGACCTCGCTGAAGACAGGGCTGGACTGGATTTAAATAAATAAAAAAGTGTCTAATATGTCCTTATGATTGTTTGAGGGATAAGGAAATGGTGTGGCTAGGAACAATACAAAAATCAATTGGGAAAAGCTTGAGAGAACTTAATTACCAAACTGCTCTATAACAGACATAGTTGTTTAAATAGATTTTTTTTAATTTTTAAAAAATTTATTCTTTATGTGTATGAATGTACTGTCTGCATGCAGGTCTGTGCACCCATGTCGTGCAATACCGCGGAGATCAGAAGAGGGTGTCGGATTCCCCTGGAACTGGAGTCAAAAACGGTTTTCAGCTGCCATGTGGGTGCTGGGGATAGAACCTGGGTCCTCTGCAAGAGCAGTTGGCACTCTTAACCGCTAGGCCATCTCTCCAGCCCCTTAAATAGACATTTTTTAAGTTTTTCTTATATCTTGGGAATTTCACACAATATATTTTGATCAATTTTAGATCCCCTCCTGAATCTTCATCCCTGTTTTCTCACCAAATTTCTGTAACACACACACACACACACACACACACACACACACACGTATATCTGAAGGTCTATAGAGTCAGGCTTGTGTCCCCAAATGCCCTTCAGTGTGGGTTCATCCACTGGATCCTGGTCAACCTACCAATAATATCACCCTTAAATGAGACTGAATCTCCCTTCCCAGTAGTAATCCATTGCCAGTAAGTAGTTCTTCAGAGAGGGCTGGAGTTTCTTACCCACTTCCCAAGTCCATGTTGGGACTTTATCTAACTTGAACTTCCGTTTGACATTTCCATGTTCTCAGCATTGCTGTGAGTTCATACAAGTAAACGAATGCCCAGCTGTCTTGGAAACTCTGCTTCCTTGTGGCCATCTACTCCCTCTGGCTTTTACAATCTTTCCACCTCCTCTCCTGCAATGATCCCTGAGCCTTGGGAGGCAGAAGTTTGATATAGGTGTCCTATTCAGGGATAAGTACCCTACAACCTCTTAATTCTCTATACTTTGGTCATTTGTTCTTTCTGTTAATCACCAGCTGATTTTTAAGGGTGCTTCTCAGCTGAGAGTAGAGAGATGTATTGATCTATGGCTATAACAATAAGTTATTAGAAATCAGTTTAATACGTATATATTTAGCACAATAGTTGTATTGGGCTTTCTCCCACAGCTTGTGGGCTGTCTATCCTCAGCCTCCTAGGCCTGATATCAATGTCAGGTACCGGCTCCATCCTATGAAGCAGACCTTAAATCCAATTAGAGAAAGTAGTTGGTTACTCCTGTATATTTGTGCCACTATTGCACAAGTAGGTATATCTTCTAGGATGGTTGTTGTAGCTGGAAGGATTCACAGGTGGGTAAGTTACATATTAAATTTTCTCTTCTAGTAGCTTGCATAGCATCTTCCAGCACTCTGAAAGCTAGGCAGGAGAGATGAGGTTTTGAAGTCAGCACTAGTTTGATTTCTCTTTTTGTTCTACAGTTCATGTTTGTAGTATCTTCAACCAATAGGGTCTTGTTGTGAAGTTCTGGGGTTAACCAAGAGTGAGAGCACTGGCCAATCCTGTGAACAGAAAAGTTACAATTAATTGGTTAGGGTGAGGACATTACAATATTTGTAATGAAAAATATGGGATCTATGTGGTAAGGAACTGAGGTCTGTCAGCAAAGAAAGCTGTGACTAACTGAGCTCCTTGTTACCTGAAATATTAAGTCTGTTGGACAACTCCTGAACAAGCAGTCTCTAAAAGGGCTTCTTCAGCTCAGTTCATAGAGTGCTTGCCTAGCATGCATGTCCCCCTGGGATCAATTCCCAACCTTATTTAAATTGGGCATGGTGGTACACACGGTAATCCCAGCACTCTGAAGGTAGAGGAAGGAGGATCAAGTGCAAGGATATCCTCAGCTACACAGTGATTTTAAGACCCGGGTGACATGAGCAACTGTCTAAAACAAAAACATAAATGATAAAATAAAATGGGTTCTTTAAAGAGCTCATGGAGCTAAGAATTCCAGGTGGTTGGAGCTCAGCAGCAGAGCACTTTTCCAGAGCATGCAGGGCTCTGAGCTCAGTCCTCAGCATCACCATAAACAACACAGAGTTCTAGAGAAAATTTATAAAATAACGACAAAGTGGCTATTTTGTACCAGGGGGAATAAGATGGAGCAAATGGGGAAAAGTTGAAAATACTTTCACAGTATATCTTTTTTTAATGCTTGGACTTATAAACACTCAGAATTATTACTCAGTTGCAAATACTTTCACAGTATATCTTTTTTTAATGCTTGGACTTATAAACACACAGAATTATTACTCAGTTGAAAATACTTTCACAGTATATCTTTTTTTAATGCTTGGACTTATTACTCAGTTGAAAATACTTTCACAGTATATCTTTTTTTAATGCTTGGACTTATAAACACTCAGAATTATTATTACTCAGTCAAAAGTTGAAGTTCCAAAATTAAATAACAAAATTTGACAAATTATTTACACACAACCAGCATAACTACCATTGTACTAAGTTCAAATGTTAATATTAATACCCATATTTTTCAAATATGGATATTTTAGTAATTATTAATCTATTGTCTTCTATCTCTATCATGTATAGTGGTAGACTGTCAATTTCTATATTCCATAAGAACAGAGATTTTGCTTTATGGATTTTATGTTGAATCTTGTTCATAGCTAAGTTCTTTGTTGAATGAGTGCATGATAAATGAGTAAGTGATATTTCAAGTTACTTATAATGTCCCTTACTTTTTCTTCTCCTTCACAAGGTACTAATCTGTGGAAATTTCAAGGGAATGAAAATTAAGCCTGGCTCAATGGGAAAGCCTTCTCCTGCTTTTGATGTGAAGGTTTGCACTTCCCCTTCCAAGAGAATATTTAACAACCCAGCCTGCTTCCTATCTACACCCTTCCAAAGTCTTTATTTTGGTGATGGTTACATATTACTTACCCTAATTTCTATGCAAAGAGAGAAACTGGCAAGAAATTTTAGCTTAATACTCTTTTATTATGCACATGAGTGTTTTGCCTGCATGTAGGTAGGCACACCACATGTGTGTAATGCCCTTATAGATTAGAAGGGGGTATCAAATACCCCGGAACTAGAGCTAAGGATGGTTGTTAACTGCCATGTGAGTGCTGGGAACAGAACCCAGGTCCTCTGTGAGAGCAGCTAGTGCTCTTAACCATGGAGCTAACTATCCATCCCATCTTAAAATGTTTTTAAAATCTACACTCTGGAAAAAGAAACATGCTAAGTTAAAATTTTAGGCATTAAATTAAACATCTTTAAATAAATTGTTCTATTTTATTCCAGATTTTAGATGAAAATGGCACTGTCCTTCCTCCTGGACAAGAAGGGGATATTGGTGTTCAAGTTCTACCTGACCGACCATACGGCCTTTTCACTCATTATATAGTAAGAGATTTGTTTTAAAACTCTATTTTTCGGGGCTGGAGAGATGGCCTAGCGGTTAAGAGAGTCGACTGCTCTTGCAGAGGACCGGGGTTCGATCCCCAGCACCCACATGGCAGCTGAGAACCATCTTTAACTCCAGTTCCAGGGGAATCCAACACCCTCTTCTGACCTCCGCAGCATTGCGCGACACGGGTGCACAAACCTACATGCAGATAGTACATTCATACACATAAAAATAAATTTAAAAAAATAAAAAAACTATTTTTCATTTATTCCTCAAAAGTGTTTGGTAGCTGGGGATACAGCACCATTAGCAGAGTGCACGCACAAGCCCTGTGTAAACTGGGTGTACTGATGCATGCCCAGGGTTTAGGAGGGGGAGGCAAGAGGGTCACAAGTTCAAGGGCATCCTCAGTTAGTTACTATATAGCAAATTTGAAGCCAGCCTGGAATACCATCTCAAAAAAAAAAAAAAAAAAAAGTAACTATTCCTGTTTTCACAAAACAAACCCAAGAGAGGCGCTGGGCCTGTTTTGTTTCATCTTGCTCAATAATATTCCCACAGACAGGGAATTAAATAAGTAATGCATTTGCTAAAGAGCACAGTGATGCCTTCCTTCCCCTTGGTTAGACCACCATGAAGCAAAGGGAAGAGAACCACAACAGAGGCTCCTGTGTCCATGTCTTAGCAGTCACCGATCCTCTTCACTCACTTTCCTGACATCTGACTAGCTCTCTCCTTTCTCCAGAGGAACTGGAGAAACAAGGAATGAGCCAATGGGGCTAAAGTAATTCCTTCCAGTAGCAGCTTTCTCATGTCATATCAAGGCGTACAATTTAGAGCAAAGTTTCTATCAATATAAGAGGTCCAGATCCTATTTGCCAGTGAACGTTACAAATGGTTAGCAATTCTGCCTTTTTCTTCTTATGACAAAGTTACAGAGTGGGTTCTGTGCCTGTAAAATCAAACCAAATTAAAGGACGTGTCTGCTCTGCATTATCAAACACTAGTTCTTCCTCTCTTCCTCCCTCCCTCCCTCCCTCCATCCCCACTCCCTTCCTCCCCTCCTCTCCTCCTCCTCCCCTCCCCCCTCCTCCTCCCCTCTCCCCTTCCTCCCCCCCTCCCCCGCTCCTTCCCTTCCTCCCTCCCTCCCTTCCTTCCTTCCTTGGCAGGGTCTCCCTTTAGTTCCAGCTGACCAGGAGCTGCCTCTGCCTCCGGAGTCCTGGGATCAAAGGCTTGCACCACCATACCTGGTTAAGTGCTTTCTTTAAACCCTCCTTTTTCCTGCCAACGTGAGGTATTAATTAGAACTCTGCCTATTTGTCAAGAGTTCCCAGGTGCTGCAACATTTATCTTCTACTTAAGGAAATCCGCCAGGAGTTGCACGTGTCCTCTGTCCCCACCGTTCACCTTTCTTATGTTGGCCTAGCTCCACGCTGGAATTTCATTCCTACTTCTTCCTCTTGCCCTTCCTCATTCTGAGGATTCTCAAAAAAGATAAGCTTTCTTTTTCTTTGAACATTTAAAAATTTAACTGGACGGAAGGGAATCCTGGTCATAATAGTAATAAATTTTTTTCCCCAGGATAATCCTTCGAAAACAGCTTCGACTCTGCGGGGCAATTTCTACATCACAGGAGACAGAGGGTATATGGATGAAGATGGCTATTTCTGGTTTGTTGCAAGATCAGATGATGTCATACTATCCTCTGGGTAATTTTCCTTTCCATCTGCACACATCTGTGTTAAATGGTCATCAGGCATGGGATGAACCTATGACTCACTCTTATTAATTCCTGTCCTATGCTCTCTTAGTTACCGGATTGGACCATTTGAGGTAGAAAGTGCCCTGCTAGAGCACCCTTCAGTGGCAGAGTCGGCTGTTGTCAGCAGCCCTGACCCCATCAGAGGAGAGGTAAAAAGAACTGGTGTCTCAACTTTCTATATCACTAGTCATCTAAACCCATACTTTATTCACTTGCATATGTATGTACACCTGTGTTATGTGCATGTGTGCGGATATGATTTCCCCATGCAGCTGCATGGGATATCTTGTCCCTTCACATTGTTTTTTTGAGACAGGGTCTCTCACTAAACCTGGAACTCTCCATTAGGCTGGGCTGACTGGCAGGATCTGCCTGTCTTTGTGCCCTCAGCACTGGGGTCACAGACCTATGCTGCCACGTCTGGCTTTTGGGTGGGTGCTGGGGATCCAAACTCAGGCCCTCACACTTGAGCAGCAAGCACGGAGCCATCTCTGCAGGCCCTAAATATAGAGAGTACCTCATTGAAAAAGAATTACTTTATTAATGTTGCCAACAAGGATGGATTTCTCCCCAAGATTGTTTTTCCTAAGTGGTCTTTGATGCCACAGGATAACTTATTTGTCATTCTGGAGAGTTGCTAGGATGAGAACCTTACGTACCATGAAAAGGAGTATTTCAGGAGAGGAGGGAGCAGACTAAGGGTTTTTGAAGTTTGTCTCCACTCACAGGGTGTCATGAGCCTTAGCTCTTCCCACACCTTGCTGCTGTCATGTTTTATGCACCCAGACAAATGCTTATTTGGGACGGTGTGGCTGTGTTTAGGACCAGGGTCGGTTTGGCAGCAGGGTATCCCAGAATACGATATAGCAAAGATCTTTAACCAGGTGCTCTAGTTTGCTTTATTTTTATTTCATTTAGTTTCATTTCCTTTTTTTGCTGCTGTGATAAAAACACTGACAAAAAGCAACTTGGGGAAGAAGGGCTTATTCCAGGTAATAGCCCATCACTGAAGGAAGCAGGGCAGAAACCATGAGGAATGCAGCTTACTGCTAGCTCCCTGGTAGCTTTCTTTTCTTTTCTTTTCTCGTTTCCTTTCCTTCTTGCTTTCTTCTTTTTTTTCTTTTTTTTTTTTTTTGTCTTTTTGAGACAGGGTCTCCCTGTAGCCTCAGCTGTTCTGGAACTCACTATGTAGACCAGGCTGGCCTTGAACTCACAGAAATCTGCCTGCCTCTGCCTCCCAAGTACTAGGATCAAAGGTGTGCACCACCATACCCAGCCTGGTAGCTTTCTTATACAGCTCAGACCTACCTGCCTGGGGAATGTGTTACCCAAAGTGGGCTAAGCCCTCTCACATCAATCACCAATCAAGGCAATTCCTTACAGTCTTACAGGCCAGTCTGATCTGGGAAATTCCTCAATAGAGATTTCTTCTTCCCAGGTGACTCTAGGTTGTGTCAGGTTGACAATAAAATTAACCAATATAATCCACCCCTTGTCAACCTGACACACAAAACACATCACTATTATACCATAAACATTCCTTTCTTGTTTGTCCCCAAGATTTCATGTTAATGTCATAAAATACAATATAATTTAAAAATATTTTTTTATTTTTTTATTTTATTTATTTTTTTGTCCTTTTGAGACAGGGTCTCCCTGTAGCCCCAGCTGGCCTGGAACTCACTCTGTAGACCAGGTGGCTGGCCTTGAACTCACAAAGATCTGCCTGTCTCTGCCTCCCAAGTGCTAGGATTAAAGGCATGCGCCACCACGCCCGGCTAAAAATATTTTTTTATTTTTAATTGTGTCTAGGTTCGTATCTATGAATGTTACAGGTTGCTGTGAGCAGCCCAACATGGGTGCTGAGAACCAAAACTCAGGTCCTCTGGAAAACCAGTACACAACTCTTAGCCACTAAGCCATCTCTCCACCCCCAAAATATAATTTTTTAAAAATTTTTATTTATTTATTTTTAATTTTATTTATTTTTGTATGTATATGAATGTACTGACTGCATGTAGGTTTGTGCACCCGTGTCGTGCAATTCTGCGGAGGTCAGAAGAGGGTTTCAGATTCCCCTGGAACTGGAGTTCTCCTGGAATTGGAGTTACAGACGGTTCTTAGCTGCCATAATTTTTAAGGTCTCACAGTCTTTAAATTCCATCACATTTTGGGTGGAGAAATGGCTCAGTGGTTAAGAACATTTGCTGTTCTTGCAGAAGGTTTTCAGATGGTAAGTAAAAAACCATCTCTAACTCCAGTTCTAGGGGATTCAATGACATCTTCTGTCTCCAAGGGCACTGCATGTATGTGATGCACTTACATACATGTAGAGAAAACATTCATACATATTAAAAAATACAAATAAATTTAAAGAAAAAATTTTAAAATTCCAACACCTTAAAAGTTCAGTGCCTTAAAATGGACGTACACAATGACAGAAATTTTCTTCACCAGCACCCTCTTGTATAATAATCACAGTTATCAGTCATATAAAATATGATTGATTAAAATGACTAGCTTGGTTAAAAAAATTAATTTAAAATCTGCACATTACTATTGGCTGATGAATTAAATGGCACAGCTATAGACATCTCTGATCCAAAATTTTTGCATAAAAATTCAGAGCAACTTAGCAGCCCGCATAATGGACTTTTAAAATATTTTTAAATAATTTTACTTTGTACATGTGTGTGTGTGTGTATGTGTACACATGTGCACAGTGCTCACATAGAGCTTAGAGGAGAACTTGCAGAAACCATTTCTCTCCTTCTACCATGTGGGACCCGGGGATTGAACTCAGATCGTCAAGCTAAGCAGCAAGTGCCTTTACCTCAGTGTCATCTTGCTGGCCCCACATAATGAATTTTTAGGTCTAAAAAAATACCAAAGAAAAAACAAAAAAACCAATCTAACTCCTTATGTTTGCTATGGGTTACAAAGACTTGCAGGGAGATAAAGCATACTTTTTTCCAAGTATAAAAATATATGATCCAAGCCGGGTGTGGTGGTGCACGCCTTTAATCCTAGCACTTGGGAGGCAGAGGCAGGTGGATCTTTGTGAGTTCAAGGCCAGCCAGGTCTACAGAGTGAGTTCCAGGACAGTTGGGGCTAAAGGGAGACCCTGTCTCGAAAACACCAAAAAAAAAAAAAAAAAAATATATATAGTTATATATATATATATATAAAATCCAATGTCTATAAATTATTTTTAAATAATCTGCCTTTGAACAATCTTATATATAGCAAGGGCAATTTTTAAATTAATAGACATTGGGGCTAGAGAAATGGCTTAGTGGCTAAGAGTACTAGCTGCTCTCATAGAGGACCAGGTTCAGTTCCTACTACGCACATGGTGGTTAACAACCACCTGTAATTCCAGTTCCAGGGAATCCAACATCCTCTTCTGGCCTCTGTGGGCACTGCATGCCTGTGGTACACCTACATACATGTGGGCAAAATGCTCAAACACATAAAATAGAAATACCACAAAGGTGCCCACTAGTAAACAACTTTCAATGTGAAAACTTTATATTTGCAAGTCTTCAGATCTCACCAAATGGCTTTTCTGAGTTATTTATTGTTTTCAATTTTTCACGTTTTTCCTCTTAGGTTTTATGGGAAGTGAATTTAGTTAGATTTCAGTTCCCTAAGTATGAGGTATTTAATCATAAAAGAGTTGGAGGGGACTGTCCTGGACTACGTCAATAGGTCACATGACAAAACCCAGGCTAGGAATCTGGATTTGGTGGTGCTAAATACGAATTGCAGTACCTAGAGTTATGCATCCAGGGGACGACGTAAATGGCAGTGCTAGGAGTACCCCGGAAAGATTAGACAGGACTCTAAACATACCTTTGAAGGGGACTACTCACAAAGAATGGCCTCTCCTGCTTTCTCCATTAGAGGTCCTAAAACTACACAGGATTTCCCCAAAACAGTTCTGGGAAGAATGAACTTTATAAACAAGATTTGTGAGTATAACAAAGACCATCATTTCTATTCTAGTTCCTCAGGGTCATGTAAGTGTGTCAGATCAATAGCAAAGTGGCTAATGAAATCAATATAGCCTTTTATAAAAAGAATTATGGAAAGGTCTGGGGGAATAGCTCAGTGCTCAGTGGTAGAGAACCTGCCTAGCATGCACAAGGTACTAGATTAAATCCCCAGCACTGGGAAGAGAAAACCCCAAATCCTTCCTGTGTAGTATAATCCAAGTATTCAGGGAGAATCACTGTTAAGTTCAAAGTTACATAACCAGATCCAGTCACAAACAAAACAAAAAGGATGGGTGGTCTCATTGAGCTGTTCCCTTCAATCAGGGTACTCCAAACCCCCAACTAGTGGTTTACAGGGTCTGTGCTGAGAGTAGGGTCCTGGAAGCTAGGTTGCTGCAAAGAGGTATGTAGTGCACTGCCAAGTTTTCAAGAGAAAATTTTACTAAAAAACTGAAAAGAGAAGGCAAGAAGTCAAAGACAGAGGAATGAGACACAGATCAGAAAACACTTTTCAAAATGCAGGCAGGCCAGGCGTGGTGGCGCACGCCTTTAATCCTAGCACTCGGGAGGCAGAGGCAGGCGGATCTTTGTGAGTTCAAGGCCAGCCTGGTCTACAGAGTGAGTTCCAGGCCAGCTGGGGCTATAGGGAGACCCTGTCTCGAAAAGTCAAAAAAAAGAAAAAAAAAAAAAAAAAAATGCAGGCAGATGAGAAGGTTCAGGAGTGATCATGCGCAAACTAGGGTCCCCCACATTCTCTTGTATCAAGTTCAGACCAGGAAGCATGGGAAACAGCTGGGCGGCTTAAGAGCACAGAGCTGGGATCACAGGCTGTTAACCCCTGCCTTGCTCATCCACCGGGCACACAGATCCCCAGTTAGAGAAATCAAATAAGGAATACTAAGATGGAAAGATAAAAATCTTTCTGGCCAGGCGTGGTGGCGCAAGCCTTTAATCCTAGCACTCAGGAGGCAGAGGCAGGCGGATCTTTGTGAGTTCAAGGCCAGCCTGGTCTACAGAGTGAGTTCCACGACAGCTGGGGCTATAGGGAGACCCTGTCTCAAAAAGACAAAAAAAAAATCTTTCTGATGTTTTAATCATTTATTTTAGGTAGTAAAGGCTTTTATTGTTCTGAACCCTGATTACAAGTCACATGATCAAGAACAACTGAAGAAGGAGATTCAGGAGCATGTGAAAAGGACTACAGCACCTTACAAATACCCCAGAAAGGTAGGCATCCTTGTCATAATGAATACTCCAGAAAGGTAGGCATCCTTGTCATAATATTACAAATACCCCAGAAAGGTAGGCATCCTTGTCATATTTATTCAGTGCTGTGGAAATTTTTTAGCAATTTATGTTTTTACTTTTTAATATCCTTTCCCCTCAAATATGCTACACAAGATGTTCCAAAAAGAACTGAGTTATAGGTAAGATCAGGGTTTTTGAGATTAAACTGAAGCCCCTAGCATAATTTGGTCAATTAGTTCACTTAAGTTCTATAAATCCTAAAGAAAAAAATTCAGCAATCCACTTTTCCCTTATTGGCGGCCGCTCATTCACCTAAAATTATTAATAGGACTATCATGTAATTATGTTGGCTAAAATTTAAATGTACTAGACTAACTTTCTTCCTCTTAATACCAACAGGTAGAATTCATTGAAGAGCTACCGAAAACTGTGAGTGGGAAAGTAAAAAGAAATGAACTAAGGAAGAAAGAATGGAAAACAATTTAAATTCTTTCCACTAATTGCCCAGTATCTATAAAATAAACCTGGTGTCTATAAATCTTCAGGAACAAGATTATGAAGAGAGGATAAAAAGTTGATTTCTTCTAAACTGAACTTAAAGTATTTTGAGTTTACGACATCAGAGGATGGATTTTGAACTCAAATAGTAAATTCGTCTGCATTAATGTTACTGTTCCTGTGATTTATTAACAAAAAAAGATCAGTTGCTGAGACACTTTAAAATCCATTTTAGATGCAGTTTCTGAAACAAATCTCTGCCCCACTGGTTTTCAAAACTTACCTGAGCAATTCCAAAAGGCTGATATACAAATTAGAATCAATCTTTAAGCCTTGAACAAAAAAGGCTAATACCCTATAAGTTCTGAGAAAACAAAACAAAAAACAGTGTGAAGATTATCACAATTCCTAGAATATTTATCTGAAATTTGACAGGGATTTTTATTACTCATGTTTACCCAGTTAGTTTGAAACTTGTTTCAAGGTCTAACTATAAAAGACAGATGTCATACACTACTACTGCTTATTAAATTTAACCTAATATAGTTTATAAAAATAGTTGACTTGTGGTTCTTTCTGATAGTTTGATAAGCTCAGCAAATACTAATACATGAAATATAGTTATGTAAGATACTACCAAAATACTCGTGTTAGGGAGTTTAAGGAACAGAGAGGACAGATTTTTACACACTACTCAAAGTGCAAAGTTATGAAACTGACTTTCCCTTTCTCTTCTGTTTGTATGTCTGTGTTTGTGTAAACTGCTCCAGTGTGGCTATAGGGGTACATACATAGGGCTAAGTCCCCATAGCTTGAATCCTATGCCTTATCTTTCATGCACTAAAATCCCCATAAAGGTTATTTTTTTTTAAGTATAAATTTTAGTATACTAAAATTTTGTTTAGAAAAAAGCTTATTAATTTCTCATTGAAGGTCTGAGTTGTAAAGAATTTTTACTAGAAAAACCTAAATTTCTGTTTTTAATATGGCTTGTTTCTGGAGAACTAAAATTGAGTCCTCCTGTGGAGTGAGCTAGAACTGTGGCATTGGCTCTTTCCTTTTGAAGTGTTTGTTCCCACTTAAAATAATCACAACATTTTCTGTTTTCTTGGTATTTCCCGACAGGGCAACAATAGAAGACTTTTCCATGGTTTGGTCCATTATTAGAAACTGTAAGCCTCTTAGATCTTCGGCCACACTTGCATAAGGGAGGTGTCATCTTCCCACATCTCCAAGGGTCTTGTAAATTAAGTGCAGACTTTAAGAGAGAGGGGAGAACTTTCCGGGAAGAACTTGCTGGGGCGCAATCAGATGCTGTAGGCTTTTCTTCATGAATAGTGAAGGTCTGCTTTTTTGCTGGGGGGAAGGCTAAGGGAGTAGGTGAATTCCTTTTAGTACCACATAAAAGAGGAGGTTGTTTCCTAAAAACTGAAGGATGCGGTGCACCGGCATTAACACTGTCAAAGGCAAATAATTTGCATTCAGGTAACTTAAAAGCAGAAGCATCCAAACTTGGAGGTTCATCTTTTTTTACATTGTAAATTGTACTGTGGGGACTCTTATATACAACGGACTTAGAAGTCTCAATCACTGGTCCTCCTTCAGAATTAAATGAATTATCTAAGTTTGTGTCACTAACAGGAGGCAAAGAGTCTGTATCTTGCTTAACCTGAGAAGCTGGAAGTAAAACCACATCTTCCCAATCAGCCAACATAGGCAGGCAGTCACGTGCACAACTGATTTCTGCATCAGAAACATGATTAACAGATGGAATTGTTGTAGACACAAGTACCAAGTTGGAACCAAACTCTGAAGACTTTAATTTGCCATTCAATGTAAGCTGTTTACTTTTTCTTTGCTTCTGCTTATGGAGAGGTGAAGTCAAGGTAGGATATAACTGTCTCACAGAAGTAGAGGGCTTAGTAGTGCAAAGAGGTAAGCAACCTGTGACACTGTGAGGAGCTGTTGTCATGCTGCTCTTTATCTGTAACTGCTTCTCTACAGAATCCACACAAACTGAATTCATCTCAACTTTTTCATGAGTATTCGCTGTACTTTTAGACTCCTTTTGACATATCCTGGGACTCTGAATGTTATTATTGCAGGCAGATGTTTTCTCAACTTGATTTGTATTCAGATTTCTGGCCGAAGTGGTGGAATTCTTCTTAATGGGACCCTATGATTCCACAGATAAATCCACAGCTTTAGAAACTGTATTTATAATTTCTTCAGTAGACATTATATATGACAAAAAAGAAAAATATGCATGGTTTATAAATGATCACACACATGAAATCCACATTTCAATGAATATCTACCACTCTGGAGTTTGAAAGAGGCAAGACAACTAGCCGGGTGTGGTAGCACACACCCTTAATCTCAGCATTTGGGAGGCAGAAGCAAGCAGAGCTCTGAGTTCAAGACCAGCCTGGTTCAAGACCTAGCAAGTTCCAGGTCAGCCAGAGCTATATAATGAGAGCCTATCTCAAAATACAACAACAACACAAAAGACACCACTAACCTTGTTAAAGGACTTTGTAATTTTCATTAGGCAACCATCCTTAATCATCTTCCAAGCAAGAAGAGCAGTGTTCCGAGAATCATCTAACCCTGTGGAAAGAAATTTCAAACAGAATTTAGTGGTACTAGTGGAAATAAGAGAAAACAAACCACTACTTAAATAGACATTGGAGCATATTGTTAGTTTTATGATCACCTGATAATTTTATTTATTTTTTTTTTCGACACACAGTATCCCTTTTAGTCCCAGCTGGCCTGGAGTTTGCTCTGTAGATCAGGCTGGCCTTAAACTCACAGAGATCCACCTGCTCTGCCTCCAGAGTGCTGGGATTAAAGGTGTGTACCACCATACCTGTCACTAAAGACGGTTCTTAGCCGCAATGTGGGTGCTGGGAATCAAACCCAGGTCCTCTGCAAGAACAGTCAGTGCTCAACACTGAGCCATCTCTCCAGCCCCAATCACCTGGTAATTTTAATCATAATGTATTGGTCTTGTGGAAAGTTACAGCAGCATTACCAATGGAAGACAAGATCTCATGTATCTGCTTAAACAGGATATGAAAATTTGTTACACAATTTCCAAAAATGTAACCATCATTCAGTACAAACCAACATTTGTGAGTAAAAATAGTTGTGTTCACTTTTTGTCACAAGTCCATTGTGTTATTTGGGTACTGTGTCTTTATTTGATGTAGCAAATTTTTTTTCTTTTTTTCCTTTTTTTTTTTTTTGAGACAGGGTCTTCCTATAGCCCCAGCTGGCCTGGAACTCACAAAGATCTGTCTGCCTCTGCCTCCGAGTGTTAGGATTTTTTTTTGTTTTTGGCATTTATTTTTATTGTATTTATAATGGAGAAATACATGATCTGTTTTCAAAATGGTGCTTGAAAATACAAGGAGCTGGGTGTTGTGGCACCAGCCTTTAATCCTAGCACTTGGGAGGCAGAGGCAGGCGGATCTTTGTGAATTCAAGGCCAGCCTGGTCTACAGAGTGTGTTCCAGGACAGCTGGGGCTACAGGGTGACCCTGTCTCGAAAAGACCAAAAAGAAAATACAAGGAGTACGGATACAACAGAACAGAGCAAACCCCAGTCATGAGACACTACGCACATCACATGAAAAATAGTCTGCTAGTCACGTAATAAAAACTAGACTTAAAAAGTCCCAAGTTTCCAGCTCGGTAAAAAACAGGTATAGTTATACGAAACATTTAATGAATGAATTTTTTTCCAATGTATAAACAAAATGACAAGACTAAATTTGTGTCCGGAAGTCTCAACCAGACACAATAGCTATTCCAAATGCAGCAACTGTGTGCTTTTCACCCGATTTGTTATTCTGGTGGAAGGGGAAGGTGACTTGCACAGGGCAAAGGTCTGAGAAACAGATTACTACATCCTGGGTATCAAAAAGTCTCAATTACTGCATAGCTTAGAAGGCAAAAAGACTACAGCCCAACATCAAAAAATTAATCTAGGACAAGAGAGGTTAATATAATTGTGCTTTGACATGAAGGAAAAAATGGGCAGAGTAGAAAGGGACACAGTTTTGGGTGATGGGGGTTGAGTGCTAGGATTTAAAGGCCTGTGCCACCACGCCCGGCATAAAGGTGGTTCTTAGCCGCCATGTGGGTGCTGGGAATTGAACCCAGGTCCTCTGCTAGAGCAGTCGGTGCCCTTAACCTCTTAACCAGCCAGCAAATTATTTTTAATCATTTTTAACCAACTAGAAAGCCACTAGATGGCACTCTATATTTAAATTCATGAAACTGGTTATTCAATAATCGGAAATAATTTGAATTATATAAAGACTTTTTTTAAGGCTAAAGGCTATTCCTTATTGATGACACTACCCCCTAAATGAGACTAATCTGATTTTACAAAGTTAGATGACTTATATAAAATGAGTATCAGTTTATACAAACCAGAATGTTCTCGTCCTGAGAATTCTATACCCACTTCTTGTAATGCACCACGTAGTCCTTTGGGTTTTCTTTTATAGAAAAGCTAATTAGATAAAAAAATAGTATTTAAAAATAAAATTACTATTTTATTTTTATTTTTTATTTTTAAAGGATTCTACAATATAATGACACAGTTGTTTGCAGATAACATTGATGTTACTCAGTATGTCATACAATTAGGTAATTGGTGCATTTTTCAAGTATCCATGTCCAAATTTTGAACAACCCAAGGTTCCCATAGTCCAGTTGGAGAAGCTTGTATGCACAGGCATGTTGATCAGTTAGGAGTCCAGACTATATTCCTGTAGTCTCATGATTCACCCCTATCTCTCCGCAGCCCTTACAATCTACCACGCCTCCTCTTCCGCAGTTTGTTCCCTGGGCTTTGGGAAAGGAGCACAAGTGGGTGAGAAGAAAACAGTCTAATTTCTTTGGAGTTGTCATTTTGGACTCCAGTCTGTTCAGGTTGTTTCCCTTCATGGGCTGACAGCTTTTCAAGTGATACCCTTTTTAGTCATACTAACAAAGCACATGCTATTGGATGTACAGGCATTTAAGCAGTACTAATTATTATGTCAAGCTAAGCTGTGAGCATAGACACAGATGCTTGGATGGTATGCTAATCCGCAAACTGTGGTTTCTCTATAAAGGGTGACAAGTTCTTATTGTGGCTTATAACATCTCCTAACCACTAGAGGACATAAGCTTGTGGCATCCGCTGTGAGTTATTTCTCCAAGGAGAGAGCTAACAGCCAATTAGATTTGGGATATATATATAGACACTTGGTTGCCACTGTTGCACAGTATCTCCAGGCTGTTGAGGTGTAGCTGATATTGACGGAGGAGTCTTGCTTGTCTCAGGGAGAAAAATTACTATTTTAAAGACTATGAAATTATTTCTTGTCATTTCTAGTTCTATCAGATTTGAAATGTATTTATTTTGCTGTTTTGAAAATTTTAAGATATGTATTTATGGGAACATTCTAAAACAAAATATCTGATATATATAAATCCATACAAATAAAATACAATAATTTTTTAATAGGAAAAAAGTGACACCCTCCCACTTCCACCCTTACCTTGTAAGTTGCTCTGAGATCAACCCAAGAATTTAAGAACACAGGTTTTAGCAGCTGTTTTCTTCTACACTCATACTCCAAGCAGACCCCCAAGTCCCAGTCTGTAGTAAGTATATAAAGCAGAAAAAGTCAGTGGTGGCAGTATTTTACTGTTTAGAAACTATATATGGGAGATATAAAGTAGACCAGTAATATTTAATTGCTCTAATAACTGACATTTGTATATTTCATACCTTATGTAACTATTAAATTATATTGATAACTATGTTTCAAAATGCTTTTGTGTGGGGCTGAAGAGCTGGTTCAGTGGTTAAGAGTATTGGATGCTCTTTCAGAGGATCCAGGTTCGATTCCCAGCACCCACATGACAGCTAACAGGCATCATTAACTCTAGATCCAGGGGAATTTGATGCCCTCTGTGACACAGGTGCACTTACATGCACATGCAGACAATACACTAATATACAAAAAATAAAAATAAATTAAAAATGTTTTTGTGTATGTTTATATGGGTGCATGCATATGTGATGCATAGGTATATACATGTATGGTATGCATGTGTGAGGCATGTGTGTGTTTGTGTATGTGTGTGCACATGAGGAAGCCAAAGGACAGCCTTAGGACTATTGCTTGGGCACCATCCATCTTCTCTTGCGACATGGTCTGTTACTGTCCTAGAGCTTACAAATTAGGCTAGGCTAGCTGGCTGGCTAGGGAGCCCCAAGGATTCATCTGTCTCTGCCTCATCAGTGTTGAAGTTACAAACACATGCTACCACACCCAGCTTTCAAATGATTTCTTAAACATCCAAAACCCTGTATCAGAAAGAAGAGGAATGTGTTAAATTATAAAGCCTGTGCTTCGTATATTTTAGGTAAATCTAATGTAACTGAAAAATGGTGCATTTTATAGCAATTTAAAGCTGAATATGACAATCTATACTATCAATGTTTAACTCTGATATCAATGACTATTAATAGCAAATCATGGTCATAGAAAAGACCTACTTTAAGATGGTTTAATTCTGTACCTTAATACACTAGTAAGTATCAAAGCAAAGGATATAGAAAATAGCATAAGAATAGTCAGTGAAGGATTTTTTGCCTGAATTGAGATGAACAGAGAACATTCATGGTTCTTTTTTTTTTAGTTTTTTTAAACAGGATCTTATTGTAGACCTAACTGGCCTGGAACTCAGCCTTTAATTCCAGTACTTGGGAGGCGGAGGCAGAGGCAGGCAGATCTCTGTGAGTTCAAGGCCAGCCTGGTCTACATAGCGAGCTCCAGGCCAGCTGGGACTAAAGGGAGACCCTGTCTCAAAAAGACAAGAAAAAAAAAAAATTTAAGGTAACCCAGAATCATGATTTTTAAAAGTATGAATGATTTTACTTAACTTTTTTTTTTTTTTGTTTTTGGTCCTTTTTGAGACAGGGTCTCCCGTAGCCCCAGCGTGGCTGGAGCTCGCTCTGTAGACCAGGCTGGCCTAATTGAACTACAAAGACCACTTGCTCTGCCTCCGGAGGGCTAGGATTTAAGGCGTTGCACCACCCACCCGGCTTGTTTTTTGGTCATATTTTTACTTTTCTTTTTTTTTTCTGTTGTTGGTTTTTGTTTTTGTCTTTTCGAGACAGGGTCTCCCTGTAGCCCCAGCTGTCCTGGAACTCACTCTGTAGACCAGGCTGGCCTTGAACTCACAGAGATCCGCCTGCCTCTGCCTCCCAAGTGCTAGGATCAAAGGTGTGCACCACCACGCCCGGCTGCAATTTTACTTTTCTTAGTGTCTATGAGGCACTTGATTTTCTTTTCCTGGTTCATGAGTTCAATAAGTATAATTCTAGATTAACAGGACCAAAACTAGAAATAAAGGACTAAACAGAAGTAACACTACTAAAATTTATTTTTGCATAGTATGTGTGTGGTGGGTGCACGTGTGTATTCATATTTGATGTATGGGTGCATGTACACCTGTGTGGCTTGTATGTGGAGGTTCAAGGTTGACATCAGATGTTAAGTGTTCCCACCTTATAAACCAGGTCAGGATTTCTCACTGAACCCCGAGTTTAGTGCTTATGCTAGACTGGCCAGCCAGTTTGTTCCTGGGATTGTCTCCATCTACAGTGCCCACTCGGCTTTTATATGGGTTCTGGGAATCCCAATCCCAGTCCTCAAGCTTGCGTAGCAAGTGCTTTATTTGCTGAGCCATCTCCCCAGCACCATTTGTGACTGATAGGCATAACTCAGGTTGTTACCTGACCAAGTAACGAATGCACACAGTTTGACTTCGGACGTAGAAGGCTCTGAAACCTCAGTAGTAAAAATGATTTTCCTTTGCTGCTGAATCTTATGAATCCATTTACAGAACTGAGATAAGCAAATCTTCAGAGGGACTCCTTCATCAATTTGAGCCTGATTAGAACGACACAAAACATGAACTCAACAAATGAATTTCATAGCTACTGAGCATTTACTGTAACTATGCACTATGTACTATTACAACTACCAAAGAGTTTCTGACTGCCTCAGAGTTTAGTAAAAAGATGTTAAAATGTACAGGAGAGAAGGACTGCAGTGGCTTTGAACTCACCGAGGTGAGAAAAACTAGACAATAAAAATCACATAGAAATAAGATGTTTAAGTCCAGTTTCAGGGCTAGAGAGATGGCTCAGTGGTTAAGAGTGCTGACTGCTCTTACAGAGGACCAGGGTTCAAGTCCCAGCACCCACATCTTTAAGAACCATCTTTAAGAGGGATGTGGTGGTCCATGCTTTTAATCCCAGCACTCAGGAGGCAGAGGCAGGTGGATTTCTGAGTTTAAGGACAGCCTGGTCTGCAGAGTTCCAGGCAGACCCTGCCCCCCCCCAAAGTAAATCCGATCCCCCCCACCCCACACTGGAGCTCAATCCCTGGGCTTCATGTAGCCTAGGTAAGTTCCCTCATCCTGAGCTATAACACCAGCCCTCGCTTTCATGTTTACAAAACTGTTCTAATTTTCAGATTCTAATAGACTTTTGGAGTGAACATTATTTCTCCTAACACTAAATAAATCTAATTCCAAGTGCTATATAGCTTTTATTTCATTTTGGAAACTGATTTCAGAACTTTAAAATTTGCATCATACCTGCTTTATTCCTGTCAGTTCCATGCAAAATTCAGAAAGAATTGGATGTTCTTGAGGCTGAACATAAGCATGAAATTCAGATTCAATCTCTCCAGTTGATGTATTTAACAATACTGCTGGGAATTCAACTAAATGAAATAATCATTGATTAACACTTGAATATATGTTTTATTTATTTTTTTAATTTTATTTATTTATTTTGTATGTGTATGAATGTACTGTCTGCAATGTAGGTTTGTGCACCAATGTCGTGCAATGCCGCAGAGGTCAGAAGAGGGCGTCAGATTCCCCTGGAACTGGAGTTCTCCTGGAATTGGAGTTACAGATGGTTCTCAGTCGCCATGTGGGTGCTGGGGATCGAACCTAGGTCCTCTGCAAGAGTAGTTGGCGCTCTTAACCGCTAGGCCATCTCTCCAGCCCCTTGAATATATGTTTTAAATCAAAGCTGCAATCATCCTAAACATACCCTGCTTTCATAAAAGAATTATTAAAAAACTTAAGGAAAAGAATATTAGAATGACTAAAACAGTGTGATGTTGTAACAAAGCTAATCAAAGGATTAGGTCAAAATATTAAAGTTAAGGTTTCACAAATAAATATTTAAACTGCATGAAAATTGAAATGTACTTTTTCACTGAAAAAGCATTTTTTTTTTCAGTTTCTACCAAATTAAGGATTTAAATAGAATCTTAAAAAAGTCTTATGGGTCTGAAGAGATGGCTCACTGCAAGCACTGGATGTTCTTGCAGAGGTCCCATGTTCAGTTCCCAGCACTCACCTGGTAACTAACAACAGTCCATAACTCCTATACCCTCATCTACCCTCTGTGGGCCCTGCATGCAGGTACATTTACGTAAAATAAAAAAATATGTAAAATAAAATAAAAAACTACTTTATATAATGACATATTTGGGGTTTTTTTTCTTCTTTATGCAAGACAATTGTTCTATTACCAATTTAAAAACATCTGGTTTTCTTAAACTATTGGCCGTTCATAGCTATAAACTTTTTTTTTCTTTTTTTAAATTGCCCCGCCCCGCCCCGCCCTCTATAACTCTATAAACTTTTTTTAAGTCTTTTTGAGACAGGGTTTCCCTGTAGCCTCAGCTAGCCTGGAACTTGCTATGTATACCAGGCTGGCCTTGAACTCATGGAGATCTGCCCCCCTCTGCCTCCCAAGTGCTTGGATTAAAGGTGTGCGCCACCACACTCTGCTACCTATAAACTTTTAAAGGACTCATCTAATACTAGTTCTGGTCACTGGCAGTCCAGACTTACTTATTTCCGGGCTACTGTGGTGCTTCCCATCATTCCAGCATGTAGACTCAAAATCAATGACAATCAAGTAGTCGTACAACTGTGCTGCAAAAGACCAGAGTTCTTATACTTTGCCAGTGTTCAAGTACGAGGCTTCAAAATGTAAAAAAAACCAAACTACTTACTCGATTTGCTTCTTCCTAGACTGCCATTCGCTGGCGCAAATGATTTTCTCCTAATTAATCCAAGTTGCCTGAAAATGTAAAACACCGTTAAGATCAATGAACTCATTCATGCTCCTGTTTGAATAAGCTACCAAATGTCATATTAAACAAATGGCAAAAACCCTCACTAATGTGCTATGACTTGAGTTAGGTATGGGGGCACACAACTGTAATCTCAGCACTCAGGAGGCTTCAGTAGGAGGATTGTGAGTCAGATGATAGCGTGGACTGGATGGCAAGACTCTGTCTCAAACAAGACCAGTATACTGATTTGAAGGGAATAAGGCCTAGGCTTTTGATTTTATTATCCACATTACCTGTATGGGCCTCAAGGAACTGTTTGCAAACGTGCATTGTACCTGCTCTGCTTTTACAGCAAAACTGAGGAACTCAGATGACTATACAGAGGCACTAAAAAGTTTGTCATTTTTGTCTTTGTGTTTTTCAATCTATTGTTTGTGCTAAGGAGATAAGAATAGCACAAGACCTGTACCTACTTTCTAGGAACTCCAAAAAATTAGGTAAAGCAAAGCAACAAGAGTACAACAGGCAGATGACCTACGATTAACAGGAAACAAACAAAAAAAGTCCTCGAAAACGCAATACACCGAAGTCCAAACAAGGGAAAGCCTTTACTGAGGTCCTAAACGCAGGTGAGACAAATTTTGACAAGTAGTTTTAACTAGGCAGATAACCTGTTATAGTTTTGTGTTTTTTTTTTGTTGTTATTGTTGTTGTTGGGTTGCTTTTTGGTCTTTTTGAGACGGGGTCTCCCAGTATCTCCAGCTGTCCTGGAACTCACTATGTACACCAGGTTGGCCTTGAACTCTCAAAGATCCACTTGCCTCTGCCTCCCAAGTGCTGGGATTAAAGGCGTGCACAACCACGCCTGGCTTATTTTTTGACATGTGAGGAAGAGTAGGTGTTTGGGGTTAAAAGCTAGCTAACACTAACTGGATGTTCAGATATTACAGTAGGCTGGCGACTTCATTTAGACAATTCTAGGAAGTAGACTTGTATACAGACCTTATTTTATGGATGAGAAAAGTAGGTAATTTGTAAAGCAGTGTGATTATGGTATGCTAACCTTCCGTAGGCCTCTCCAACCCATGTCACAGCCCATGTTATTCACTAATACATCACACAGGAGGTTTTTGTTTTTGTTTTATTTTTTTGAGACAGGATCTCCCTAGAGACTCCAGCTGCCCCGGAACTTGCTTATATAGAGACCAGACTGATCTCTGCCTCCTCAATGCTAGCATTAAGGGCGTGTGCCACCACGACCCGGTAGGAGGGTTTTATTTTGTTGAGACTTCACTATGTGGCTTGCCTGAAGCTCTCCATGTAGCGCAGGTTGGCCTCGAAATTGCATCAATCCCCCGCTTATGCTTCCCGAATGCTGGGATTGCAGACCTGGACCAGGCTCCGTCCGCATCACCACACTGCCTCTACCGATCTGTGCACAGCGTGTCCAGAAATGGAGAGGCCGCAGTAATTCTACTATAAAACCGCATCAGAGGGTCAACTGGAAGTCATGACGTCAAAAGGTTGACGGATGCAGTGGCACCTGCCTGACAAATGCCATAGCGGGTCACATTCCAAGCGCCTCTTATAGACGCTAGAACGAACAGACACAGTAGAGTAGACCGCCGGGCGCAAATGGCTGTCCGGGCTCGGGACCAAGACGGTCACAGAGGCCCTTTCAGCAGCGGCCAGAGCATGCAGGATCCCATCGCCGAGGATGCGGAGGACCGAGGCCTCGCCAGCCCGCGGACGCCGCCTTGTCAGACTGAGCGCGAACCCCTCCAGAAAACCCCTTGCGTACCGAGCCAGCCGCTTGGTCGCCATTCCGGGTACAATCAGTTCCTCTGAGTCAAACCGCCGGAAGTTGCCCGCTCTCACTTCCGGCCTGTTCAAATGTCGGCGCCTCAGAGAACTGGGCCGCCATAGTAATCTGATCCTACAGCAAGGTTTAGGTCGTTTCCGGGGCGGGACGTGAGGGCGTGGTTTGGGGGGCTGCTGGCTCGGGAGGTGGTTTGGGGGGTACTTTCGGTGTGGGGATGTGGTTTGGTATATTTATAGACCAGGGACTGCGGGGCGTGGTTGGGGATGTTTCTGCGCCTGGTACTGAAGGACTTGATTTGGGACGTTTCTGGGCCGAGAAGTAGGGGCGTGGTTTGGGGCATTCTAAGCCCGGGACCGGAGTAGGGGGCGTGGTTTGGGAACGTTCCTGGGAGGGGCGAGGGCGTGGTTTGGACGTTTTGGGCCTGCGGGGGGCGGGGGAGCGTGGTTTGAGGCGGGGAAGCAGCTGCGCAGTGCAGCCCTTGCGCCTCCCTCGCGCGGAGGCGTGCAGTTTCGAAATTGGCGGCTCTTGCTAGGGTTTGGTGTGTCGCGGATACCCACTCCGCCTTGGCGCTCTCGGTTTTCCGCGTGCAAAAAGTGCTGTGAACTGTGAATCGTGGCCATTATTCGAAGGAAGGGTAGAAGCCGCCCAAGAGACGCCCAGGTCCGGTCCCCAACTCCAGCTGCTCTTCTCTGTGCTCTCCTAATGGAGCCAGGGAAGGAAACGACCGTGAAGACCCGCAAGAAAGGCAAAAAGAGGAGGAGGACCCCGAACACGTCCGCCCTGGAGACTGATCTGACGAGGCCCCAGCTGGAGGACAGACAGCCCCAGGCCAAGGTGAGCACCGGCCAGCCCAGCAGGCGGCCCTAGGAGATTTGTGGCGCCCAAGCCACAAACCTTGCCCAAGCCACTTTCAGAGTCCCTGCAAAAGTTTCAGGCTCACCCTTCCACTTCAGTCACTGAACCCTGCTCTCTGATTTGCAAAATGGGAATGACACAAATACCACCTATCCCAGGACTCTCAATGGCAGTTTAATATTGGCATAGCGTCTGGTGCACAAAATATTCATTTAACAAATATTTATTGAGAATTTCTATGTACCAGGAATTGTTCTAGGTTTTGTGAACCTGACCACAGAATTCCCTGCTTTCGTGCAATTTGCAGTCCTGTTGGGAAAGAATAAAGCTGACCATCACCTCACATTTAGTAAGCACTAAGTGCTTCAACCCCTCCAGCCTTGGGGAAGTGTTATTGACAGATGAAAAGAACTTGGACTTTGGAGTCTGCATTCCATTTGTGGTTCTGTAACCTTTTTTTTTTTTTTTTTTTTTTTTTTTTTTTTTGTTTCTTTATTTTCAAATGGGAATAATGGTAGTCCCCACTTAGGAGTTGTAAGAATTAATTTAGTACAAATAAAGTTCTCAAAATTGTATTTAGCTAGGGGCTGGTGATGTGGCTCAATGGCAAAGCACTTGTCTTGCAGATGCCCTGAGTTCAACCCCTAGTACAGCCATAAAGGAAGGGGGAAAAAAAGTCTGGCTTACTAGTAAATATTCAACATTAACTTGAGACCATGAGAGACATTAGCAGTAACAATACCTGGCGTTTATTAAGTATTTAAGCTATGTCAGTACCTATCTTTGATATATCAGCACCATCTCAGGAGTTGCTTTACAGAAAAACCGAGTTTTAGAAAGGTTAAGGAACCTGTCCGAGATACTTGAACTCAGGTAGGATAGTATTTGAAATTCTAACCATAATTCTCCTCAGACAAAAATGAGAGTAATAATTATCTGAGGGTTGTACAGGTGGGTTTTTTTAATATCTATTGTATACCCATTTTTCTATTGCTCTAGTGTCTTTTATAACAAGCACAAACTACCTTTAATAATCAGGAGTATATACAGAGCCTTTTTACACAAAGAGCTTCCTTTGAATTTTCTCTTGCCTTAGGCTACATCCTGACTCCTTAGTTTAGCTGACACTGGTCTGTGATTTGGTTACTTCATCCCAGTCCTAGTACTGCTAATGCTCTACAGCCTGCAGTTTGGGCTCCAGCCAAGCCATACTACACATACTACATGGGTTAGCCCCAGAGTTCTCCTCTAAATGAAACCATCCCCCAAACTCTAGTCCTAGGCCAGATAGACTCTTTGCTTCCATGTATTTCTTTCTTTTTTTTTTTTTTTTTTTTGGTCTTTTTGAGACAGGGTCTCCCTGTAGCCCCAGTTGTCCTGGAATTCGCTCTGTAGACCAGGCTGGCCTTGAACTCACAAAGATCCGCCTGCCCCTGCCTCCCAAGTGCTAGGAATAAAGGCATGCGCCACCATGCCCAGCGCTTCCATGTATTTCTAATAGCACTGACCTATACTGTACTAGAATAACCTATCAGATTTCTTTCTTCTAGTGGGATATAATTCTTGAAATCATAAATTGTATTTTAATCATCCTATTAACATATAACCAAGCACAATTCACATATAATACCAATGTTTTTAAAATATTCTCATAAAGAACTTATTTTCAATTAATTAGAACATGCCTTATATTTGTATGTATGTTAAAATAATTATAAGCTAGAATAATAATTCACATTACTATTCTTGAACATTATAGTTTGCTATGTCTTGATTTGTCTTTGCAGAAAGCTCGTTTATCTACCATTTTGTTTGCTGACAATTGTGAAGTAACCCATGACCAGTTGTGTGAGTTGCTCAAGTATGCAGTTCTGGGTAAATCCAGTGTTCCTAAACCCAGGTATGAGATAAGCCATGTGGTTAGCCCAGCAGTTTCAAACTGGGATCTGGAGGTCCCTACATCACTTACTGACATTGTTTGCCATGCAATGTATTCTTTTTTATTTTTATTTTTTTATGAATAACATAATTATTTGGGAATTTCTATAGCTTAAAAAAGATATCTGGCTGGGTGTGGTGATGCACGCCTTTAATCCCAGCACTTGGAGGCAGAGGCAGGCTGATCTTGGTGAGTTCAAGGCCAGCCTAGTCTATAGAGGGAGCTCCAGACCAGCTGGGACTAAAGGGAGACCCTGTCTCAAAAAGACCAAAAAAAAAAAAAAAAAAAAAAGAAGAAGATATCATCTGGATCTCTGACTTCATCTATGACTTTAAAACCTTCAAAGATCTAGGGGTTTGTCTCTATATTCAAACCAGGCAATAGATTTGTCAAAGCTGAGTGGTAGTCTTTAGACAAGAGTGCATATATTCCAGTGTCCTATCCAGCATATTTCCTTTATTCCTAGAATCTGTTTGGCTACTATAGGTTCTGTAGTTTGTTTCTCCTGATGTAGACTCAAGTAGAAATAATGTTAAATTTACAACCCTGGTTAGTTTTCTCTTTTATAGATACAGGCTAATGAGAGAAAGTTACTATTCTTATATTGCCAGTGACTATTGAATGTCTTATGGAAATTGTTTTTGTTATAGAGAGATTTTCAGATGCATATGTTTTTCTGAGGGAAGTTATGAATAATCTACGTGCCTCAAAACCCTCTTCTTTATCAGTGAATACTGCCATCAGTCAGTTTATCTAAAATTAAATTTCTTGACTCTAGACAGCATTTGAAGTGCTGGTTTAAGGCTATTCATAGTCTTGCTTATGCCTTTAATCCCAGCAGAGGCACCCAAGACTACATAGTGAACCTTTGTCCAAAAAGAGAAAAAAGAAGAGAGATGCTGGCATAGAAAGGCCCACAGAATATGTTGGCAATAAGCCTTTGTAAAGTGGGCTTATTTCTGACTATATACCCTAAATATAGTTTGTTTTGTCTTTTTGACACAGGGTCTCCCTGTAGCCCCAGCTGGCCTGGAACTCGCTATGTAGACCAGGCTGGCCTTGAACTCATAGAGATCTGCCTGCCTCTGCCTCCCTAGTGCTGGGATTAAAGGTGTGCACCACCACACCCAGCTTTTTTTATTTTTTAGTGGTGTGTTCTGTGGGGGAGGAGAGAACCAACTCCTCTAAGCTGTTCTCTTGCCCCTCCTACTCTCACACCAATTAGTGTAATAGAAAATTTCCACAAATGTTAATAGGATGGTGGATTTACTAATAGATGAATCGAATTTCACTTGGCATTTTTCTTGTTTGAGTGCAGGAAATATTAATCACAAGAGACTTTTTAAATTCTCAGAAGTAAGGGCTGCTTCCAGTTACAGAGGGTCAGTGGGTAATGAAAAGTTTCATTAGCTATCACTCACTTATTTTCATTTTCTTATACTTGCCTTTCATTGCCTAGAACTGTTTTAGCTCGTCATTCTTAGTTGTGTTGGTTTGATTTTTCAACAGCTGGTGCCAGCTTTTACACCAAAACCACCTGAACAGCGTGGTAGTTTTTATTCTGAAGGGGATGAGTCAGCTACATTTCTACAGGTTCTATTTGGAGTTTGGATTTCTCCGAAAGGCATTCAGACATGTAAGATAAGACATTTTGCATTAGGGGTTAAGTCAGGGCCTCCCATCCTGAGGTCTGAGAATGTGTTCCAAAGCAGCCTAGCTAAGTGAGCAGACAAGGGCAGCATGGACAGAGAAAGCAAAAGGACCAAGCAGAGACCTGTGTTTACATTAGATTTTCCTCTGATTTTCTTTAGTGATCTAGGTGAAACACTTATTCCCAAATTGTAGTCTATAACTCTCAGGTTAATTCTATTTTATCTGTGATATGTGGTTTTTATAAATTGAAATATGCACATAAAATCTGTTTTTCTGCCTCTCAATCATAAGGCTGGGGATGATGGTACATGCTTTTGTAATCCTAGCATGTGGACAACTGAAGCAGGAAGATCATGAACATGAAATTGAATCCAGCATGCATTATAGAGCAAGGCCCTGTCTTAAAAAACAACAAACCGGACCGGGTATGGTGGCTCATACCTTTAATCCCAGCACTTAGGAGGCAGAGGCAGGTGGATCTCTGTGAGTTTAAGGCCAGCCTTGTCTACATAGAGAGTTCCAGGCCAGCTGTGGCTATAGGGAGACCCTGTCTCAAAACAACAAACTTTAAAAAATTTTAAGCTGGGCATGGTGGCGCATGCTTTTAATACTAGCACTTGGGAGGCAGAGGCATGTGGATCTTTGTAGCGAGTTCCAGGACAGCAGGAGCTACAGGGAAACCCTGTCTCAAAAAGACCAAAAAAAAAAAATTTTTTTTTAAAGATTGGTTGCCCTTAGAAGAATATCTGTAGCTGAGTAGCTCCTGCCCTCTAGAGAAGAGACATTAGTGACCACAGTTCTCCTATAAGAGAGATTTCTTTTTTAATTTTATCTTTAAGAAAGTAAGTAGCTTACCAGAGTTACACAAATAAATGGTGGAGTTGGAATTTTACCTCAGGTGAGCCTGCAGTTAGAGCTTTCAGCTGTGTCCCCCTGTGTATCATATGTGCCAACCACCTCACACATTGCAGTGGCATAAAGGAAGTAGAATTCTTTGGAAATGTTCTTTCTCCATGTCAGACCTTTCTGTAATGATGGTCCTCTTTATAATGAGAAGAAAATTTTCCAGTGGGTGATGTTATCCTCATTCTTCATGTTAAGGAAAACATTCTCATAGCACAATGAAGGCCTAGACTTTTTTGAATGTCTGAACCAACAATAAAACGCCAGACCTCTAATAGTATTTTGTCTGTTTTCAGGCATTTTTGTAAAAACTTATTAATGTATTTTCAGAAATTCTGCTTGCCTCCTTCATCTAATTTTCTATCTGATATCATTGGGCTGCAAAATAAAAAATCAGCTGGAGATGTTCCCAGGAACACGGAAGGTATGATTATGACTCTGGTTTGATGATTTGTTAAAAGACGGTATAGATGTGGTCCAGTCAACAACTGTAAGTGTCCTCCTCACCAACCTCCCCAAATCCTCAGTTTCAATTTATGTAAGCAAAACTGTTAATTAAAAAAAAAAACAAAGACTTAAAAAGTGGGCAAGTCCCACCCTGCCTCCCTCTTTATTGCTTTTGCAGACATCCTGTATTGTCTGACCAAGCAAAGTGCTGCCCCGGGGTCTATTCAGGTAGACAGGTTGTTTAGCTGGAAGGTGGTTGCCTCTGGGCAGAGGGAGTCTTCTGCTGCTTTGTGGCCATGTCTTCTTGGAGAATGATCCTGGTCCTCTTTTCTTTTCAGTCCTTTCGTGAGGCTGGGAAATGGTTCTACCTGGGAACCGGCTTCACATGAAATGGGGAAAGTACTGAAGGTACTATTTGAACTTCCAAATACTAGTCCCCTCTCTTCTGCTACATCCTGGTTAGACAAAGCAGGGGTAAAGACAGATGATAAATTATTAGTAGTAAATGGTTTTGAAAAGATAAAATTTGAATTGGAGGTTGAACTGTTTGTCACCTGATGAAAAAAATATTGTAAGAAATAAAACAAAATACCCAGTCTGAACTCGTATTCCAAATGCAGTCTCTAGTGAGGCCCAGAATGAACTCCTTATGCCCCCATTTCCCCACCTACCAGAGCAGGTTATCCTGAAAGCACCCTAGAGGGGAGTTTCCCAGCAGGGTCTGCAGAGTACAGTGTGACTGGAGCTGTGGCTATGTGTACACCTTCAGGAAGGCGGGGCACGGGTTCTGCCCACAGGGGAGGGCCAGGCAGCCAATGAGAGAGCACATCACAGGTACTGGTGTGAGGGGAGTACATGTGTCAGGAGAAGCCTTATCTCATGTACACTGCTGTGTGCCTTCCAGGATCCTCTCAAACTTGGGTCATTGTTCTTTTGAATGACAGAGTCATGCATGCTAAGTCACCCTGGGCAGCTTCTAAATCTGTATGTAACAAGGGCTGGCCTCAAACTTAGGGTCTTTTTCCCTTAGGCTCCTTCCTAGGTTCTTGGATCACTGGCAGGCTTTACCACCAACCCACTTAGAATTACTTTTCAAGAAAATAAAGAAATACCTGGTATACAAAAGGGGTGGGTGGGTGGTGCAAATATCTAAGGAGGTTAGATGTCAGGAACCATGGGTTCATGCTTCAGAAGCTGGTTGAGTCAGAGAGCTAAGGACATTCATGAACATTAAATTACTGCTGACAGTTTGTTAACTGTCACTACATCTTTATACCTACCATGGTATAAGTGGGAAGAAAAATCTTGCCTTTGCTGTAAGGGCCACAAATACTATTCACAGTAAAAACAACAACAACAACAAAAACAGGTGAGCAGTGTTCTAGTTTTACCATCTATGAACTATATAGGTTTAGTTGTTTGTGCTTCCTATGGGCTGGAAAGATGGCCCAGTGGTTAAAACCATTTACTGCCCTTGGAGAAGATGCAAGTTCAGTTCCCAGAACCCACATCAAGTGACTCACAACTGCCTGGAACCCCAGTTCCAGAGGATCCAAAGCCCCCTGATCTCTGCAGGAACCTGTACTCATATAATACACATCAAATTCCCCATAGGCACACACATAAATGCACATACAGAGGACTGGGTATGTCCTATCAGTAAGTTACAATTTACCTGTTTTAGGGAGAATGAGGGTGATTAGAAGAGGATTATCAAAGTTCCTTGCATACTGTAAGGGTAAATATTGCTCAGTGGTACTTCTTTATGATCAGAAATAATAAGCAGTTTGTATAATTAACTTTCTACTTTCCATTGTTCTCCCTCCAATAGATGCCCAGATCATATCTGCAGCTATATTTGACTTAGCATGCACTGTATTTTAAGTGTCTTTCAGTAAATCATAGAGATATCTTAAGATTTGAGACTCAAATAAGGTCTTGAGTTCACATGGCTTTTGTTGGGGGAGGCTGAAGGGAGTAGGAGATAGTAGTAAACAATGAAGCTGGGGACCCCAGTTATGACTGTCTTTTTTAGGCTTTGAGTACAGTGATAATGACTTTGGATTTTATTGTAGGCATTGAGCAGCTAGAGGAGTTATGACCACAGCTCTGTCCTCTTACAGGTTTTATTTCATTTTCCATCCTAAATATTTGAAAGTTTCCAAGGCATAGTCCATAGATTCTACTCTTCTTTAGTCTTTTCTTTGGAATCTTCATTATTTTTCAAGGCTACCTGTCAGTTTTCTATAGATGTTTCCTGTGTCTATGTCTCTGAATGTCCCAGATTGCATTCTTCTATTTTCACTTGCCTGCTGGATGGTTTTTCTTGGATATCCCACTCTCAGTTATAACATAACTAAAAACATCTTTCTCATTCACAAATAAGAAGCTTCCATCTTCGTCTCATTTGTTACTGCATTTTCCTCTTTCTTCACCAGTTTTAAATGTTAGAATTCTATTTCTTTTGGCTCCCAGTCTCTAATCTGAATGGCTTATTCCCTTTACACCAATAAATCTCTACTAAGATACCCCCTTTTCAGAGAGACCTTCTTTGGTCACTCTATATAACGTGATAATAACTATTTTCCTTGTCCCAGCAATAATTCTCCCTCACCTCTCTTGTGCTTTTATCTAAAATGCTTATCCCTACTTGATATATTAAAATTTTTCCATCTTCCCAACTTGAACTTAAATTCCATAGGAAATTTCGTTGTTGTTTTTTTATCTTTATTTTTTTTTATTTATTATATTTTAAGGGATTCACAATATAAGAGCACAGTTGTTCTCAGATCACATTGACGTTGCTCAATTTGCCATACAATTATGTAATTGGTGCTAGCATCCACAGATGAGTGATACCATTCGTCGTTGGTTTTTCTGGGACTGTGTTACTTCACTCAGCATGATATCTTCTAGCTCCAGCCATTTACCTGCAAAGCTCATGATGTCATCTTTTTATTTATTTATTTTCTATGTGTATGAATGTACTGTCTGCATGCAGGTCTGTGCACCTGTGTCGTGCAATGCTGCGGAGGTCAGAAGGGGCTCTCGGATTCCCCTGGAACTGGAGTTCTGGAATTGGAGTTACAGACGGTTCTCAGCCGCCATGTGGGTGGTGGGGATCGAACCCGGGTCCTCTGCAAGAGCAGTTGGTGCTCTTAACCGCTAGGCTATCTCCAGCCCGATGTCATCTTTCTTTACCACTGCATAGAACTCCACATGTACCACATTTTCTCTATCCACTCGTCAGTTGAGGGGCACTTGGGTTGGTTCCAGCTCCTTGCTATTGTTAAGAGAGCTGCAATAAACATGGCTGTGCATGTATCTCTGCGGTAAGATGAGTCTTGTGGGTACATGCCCAGGAGTGGTATGGCTGGGTCAGGTAGCAAGTTCATTCCAAGTCTTCCAAGGGTTCACACTGCTTTCTATAGTGGCTGTACGAGTTTACATTCCCTCCAGCAGTGGATGAGTGTTCCCCTTTCCCCACAACCTCTCCAGCACTTGGTATCATTTGTTTTCTTGATCCTAGCCAGTCTTATTGGAGTAAGATGATATCTTAAAGTGGTTTTGATTTGCATTTCCTTAATGATTAATGATGTTGAACACTTCTTAAGATGTTTCTCAGCCATCTCTAATTCCTCACTTGTGAAGTCTCTGTTCAGCTCGTTACCCCATCTTTTGAGTTGGTCCATTTTTTTTTTGTTGTTGTTGTTTTGAGTAGTTTATGTATTCTGGTAATCAATGCTTTGTCAGATGTTTTGTGTGTGAAGGTTTCCTCCCACTCTGTGGAGTTTCTCTTCACTTCTTGATCGCTCTTTTGATGTACAGAAGCTTTTGAGTTAATGAGGTCCATTTGTCAATAGTCGACCTTAATTCTTGTGGCACTGCTGTCTGATTTAGGAACTTTTCCTATGCCTATGTCTTGTAGTCTGCTGTCAACTTTTTCTTCTATTGCCCTCGAGTTGGGGTTTCAAGTTGAGGTCTTCGATCCATCTGGAATTGACTTTGTACAGGGTGAGAGGTAGGGGTTATTTTATTCTTCTATAAGTTGTGATCCAGTTTTCCAACACCACTTGCTGAAGATGTTCTTTCCTCCATTGTGTCTTCTTGGCCCCCTCGCCAAATATGAGATGGCTGAAATTGTATGTGCTCAAGTTTGGATCTTCAGTTTTGTTCCATTGGTCAACAGGTCTGTTTTTGTGCCAGTACCAAGCTGTTTTTATGATTATAGCCCTGTAGTATAGTTTGAAGTCTGGTATAGAGATCCCCCTGTATTGCTCTTTTCACTCAGGGTTGTTTTGGCTATTCAGGGTCTTTTCATTTTTCCAAATGAAATTAAGGACTTTTTTTTCCAGGCCTGGTCACTTGTTGTTTTTCTCTTGTGGCTTTAAGAATTTTGTCTTTGCCGGGCATGGTGGCACGCGCCTTTAATGCTAGCACTTGGGAGGCAGAGGCAGGCGGATTTTTATGAGTTCAAGGCCATCCTGGTCTACAGAGTGAGTTCCAGGACAGCTGGGGCTACAGGGAGACCCTGTCAAAAGACTGAAGAAAAAAAAAAAAAGAATTTTGTCTTTGTTTTGCGCATCTAGCATCTTAACTATGATATGGCGTGGAGAGTTTCTTTTCTGATCTTGTCTGTTTGGAGTTCTCCGTGCTTCTTGTATTTGTATTGGTTTGTCTTTTTTTAGTTTGGGGAAATTTTCATCTATTATTCTGTTGAAGATCTGATCAATTCCATTCTCTTGGGATTCTTCTCCTTCCTCATTCCTATGATGCAGAGGTTTGATCTTTTCATAGTGTCCCACAGTTCCTGGTTGTTGCACTTTTGTGTATTTTTAAATTTTTCATAATCTTTCCTTGAGGTTTTTAGTTGTTCTGTGTTATCTTCCAGGTCCGATATTCTTTGTTCTGCTTCCTCCATTCTGCTTCTGAGGCTTTTTCCATTCCTTTCCTCTTGATTGGATGAGTGTTTGATTTCCTTTTTCATTTCCTCTTATTTCTTTAGTATTTCCACTTCCTTTTGGAGCTGCTCAATCTCTTCCTGTAGCTCTTTGCTTCGCTGGTTGGTTTCCTTATCTTTTTCAGCATGGGATCTTTTCAGTGTTTCCACTTCCTTCCGGAGTTTGTCATTCTCTCCCTCTAGGTCCTTCTTGAGTTCTTCATTCTCTCTCCTAAGTTCTCTCCCAAGATCACCTTTTATACCAGCTGGGAGGACAACTCCGCCCCCACAGCCACACAAGGCAATCGAGCCAAAAACAATTAAATCTAATCAAACAGTCCGACTGGCTGAAGCACCCAGCTCCTACCTGTGCTTCAGGTGGTCTTGGGAAATCTCCATTTTGTTGGTTTTTTTACATTGGTTAGAATAATGCTAAGCTTATAATAAGCACTCATAACCATTTTCTTGAATTATTTTATGTTTAGCATCTTTTATATATTCCTTTCCCCTTTGTTCCTTAGCCTTCACACTATAGGCTGTACGTGTGTGTGTGTGTGTGTGTGTGTGTGTGTGTGTGTGTGTGTGTTTAAAGGAAGACGGGTTTATTTCAGGCGTGGTGGCTGGCCTGCCTGTGTCAGGATTAGGATGACCAGTGTTAGAATGTCCCCAGAATGGCGGTTTTATACCCAAGCATACTAGGAAGTGAGTTTACAAGGAGATGGGGCGAGGAGACTCATCCCTCCAGATTAGGGTGTAGGTGGATCTGTGGCTGGTATAAGTAGAAGCATCTCGAAATAAACTGAGACTTGTGACCTGTATCAGTGGGAGACTGATTGGAACAACTTTCTCAGAACTTCTACCTTAGTTGGCTTCCAGGACAATTCCTGACTTTGGTGGGCTTAACTTACATCCCACCTTTTTGTGTCATAGGGATGGGGGGCGATGTTTTTTGTCCTAGCTGCTTTGTGCTGATGGGGGACAATGAAGAGGGGTAAATGACCCAAGAGAGTGGGATGTTTTACACCTGGGTGTCAGCGTTGTCAGCAGGGATGCATTCATATTTGTCTGAAGATGGTAATCCCTATCAGCTTATTTCCTAAGTCCGTCCGAACTGTCTCCTTCCAGACTGCATGCAGCTGGTTCAGGGAGGTAGAACCTAGCTTCTCTCACTTCCTTTACTCCTGTGCCCCTGTCTCCTTTTCACTTCTGTGTCTCTTCCCCCTGTAGTTAAATTTTTGACAGGATTACTATAAAGCTTTTTCTAGTTTCTCTCTGTTCCTTTTCCACAAATATTTGAGGTTAATGTCCTTTTTTTTTTTTAGAAAAAGATTTATTTTTTATTTAATTTATGTGTTTTCCTTGCCTGTATCTATGCGTACCTGGTGTACGTGCAGTCTCCTTGGAGGCCAGAAAAGGGCAATGAAGCCACCATGTAGGTACTGGGAATTGAACTCTGCAAGAGCAGCAAGTGCTCTTAACTACTGAGCCATGGCTCAGGCTCTGAGGTTGGTGTTTCTTAAGATGTTCTTTCCCTTTTGTCACTTCCCTTCTCCAGAACTTTTATTTCTCTCCATTATGTAGTGAATGACAGACTAAAGTCCAGACGTGTGAGCCTGGCACACATAATGGCATATTGTTTATCTTTACCTCCCTCTTTCCGCTTTTCTCATAGATTTGTATTCTCCTTCCTTACTAATCTGCCACTGCCAAGCCAGGTTCTATACATTCTGTTTTACTTGGAAAGTCTTCTGCTTGTGATACATTGCCTTTTTTCATTACAAGGACCAGATAGCCACCTTCATCAAAAAAGATAGTTTGAATCTGTTGAATCTACTCAACATTTGTTGACTAGAAAGCTGTCTGGAAACTAAGTACCTCCATGAAGAGTGGACTCCATCCTTTTTCTGCAGACAAAGCTTATCCCTACTTGATATATTAAAATGTTTCCGAAGTGGTTGTTTCTCTGTATTTTCTAGCTCATTTTCTAGAAGCAAGCAATTCTGACCAACATAGTTACTCTTGTCCCATTTAAGAATGTCTTGGCACCGGGGTGGTGGCGCACGCCTTTAATCCCGGCACTTGGGAGGCAGAGGCAGGCGGATCTCTGTGCGTTCAAGGCCAGCCTGGTCTACAAGGTGAGTTCCAGGACAGCCGGAGCTACAGGGAGACCCTGTCTCAAAAAAGACCAAAAAAAAAAAAAAAAAAAAAAGAATGTCTTGGCAAATACAAAGTCATTGGTCAGTTTATAGATGAGTCTCATTTGAATATGGATGACAAACTAAACCCAGTCACTTTCCTGGTTAAGGAACGGGCTGATATTGCTTGAGTAGGTGGCAGGAGGTTGAATAGATTGAGCTAAAATGGGCGTTTGAAATGGGTAGGTACTGCAACAGACCGAACATTTCAGTTCTGCCTTCTCAACACTCAGGTAACGGTTTCTTTTCTTGAAGCATCTCTGACCATTCTAGTCTGAAATACATTCTTCTTTCTTGATCTTTTATAAAAGCTTCATCATTGTTACCCATTTGGAACCTATTTTCTTTTCATGTTCTTGTTTTGCTGTTAGTTAGTTAGTTTGTTTGTTTGTTTGTTTGTTTGTTTGAGACAGTGTCTTGCTACGTAGCCCAAGCTAGCCTCAAACTTGAGATCCTTTTGCCTTGCCTCCTAAATGCAGGGGTTGTACTCATGTCCCACCATGCCTGGCTTCTCTTTCTGCTATTGTAACCACATGAGGTTGCCGACCCCTTTACAATTGAGCCTGATTTATAACACCTTTTTTTTTTAATTAATTTTATTTATTTCTGTATGTGTATGAATGTACTGTCTGCATGCAAGTCTGTGCACCCGTGTCGTGCAATGCCGTGGAGGTCAGAAGAGGGTCTCAGATTCCCCTGGAACTGGAGTTCTCCTGGAATTGGAGTTTCAGACGGTTCTCGGCCACCATGTGGGTGCTGGGGATCGAACCCGGGTCCTCTGCAAGAGCGGTCGGCGCTCTTAACCACTAGGCCATCTCTCCAGCCCCTATAACACCTTTTTACTTAACTGCTTAGCCTGTTATAAGAGACATGTCCCCTGAGGTTTATTATTATTATTGATCTGTATGTGTGCATGTGCACATGCAGGCATGTGGGCACCACAGCATATCATATAAATACTAATAATACTAATAATAATAGACTTAAAAAGGACGACTTTCAGACTCAGTTCTCTCTTTCCACCGTGGGTTCCCAGGATAGAATTCTCGTCATCAGGCTTGTGCAGCAAGTGCCTTTACCCACTGGCTCTCCCCTGAGATTTTCACATGTTCTGATAAATATTCAGCTGTCTTTGTTGTTTCAGGAACTTTGCTTTCTGCCACTTTAAAATCCAGCACTAACCTTCAGAATGACCCCATTGTTCAAAAGTATGGCTGTAAGAAAGTGGGTGTGACCAGATGCCTGCTGACAGAAGAAGAAATGAAAATGTTTCACTTTCCCTTACCAGGTTTGCTTAAACTTGATCTAATATTGCCCACAGTTTGTTTAAATAGTTTTATTGAGCCAGGTGTGGTGGAACAGAGGCAGGTAAATTTCTGTTTGAGGCCAGCCTAGTCTACATAGCAAGCTCTAGAACTGCTGTGGCTACACAGTAAGACCCTGCCCCCAAAGAAAACCCAACAACTTCTTGTTGAACCTTCATGTTTTTTTTCTGGCTGCTCTCAGGCTTGATCATTCCTATATACCATTTTCAAATTCTGATAAATAATTGAAGTATGGATGTGTACTATGGTTGGCAAAGTGAAGATTTTAGGTGGACGTAAACAAAGGCTAAATAGCATTAACAATTTTTTTGAGATAGGATTTCATGTATAGCCCAGGCTGGCCTTCCAACACATGAAGATCCACCTGCCCCTGCCTCCTAGAGTGCTAAGATTAGAGGCATACACCACCATGCTTCTTGTGTTAAAATATTTAATGAAAGTTTTGTTTAATTTTCTTTCATTCCTCCTTAGTATATGTATTAGTCACTTTTCTGTTGCTGTGATAAAACACCATGACCAAGGAACTTATAAAAGGAAGAGTTTATTTGAGCTTACGATTGGCGGTTCCAGGGAATTAGAGTCCATTGTGGCGGGAGGCATGGCGGCTGGATCTGGAGCAGCAAACCGAGGGTCACATCTCGCAAAGAGCACAGGAAGCAGAGAGGAAGCAACTGTATACCACCAGGCTTGTTAAAACTCACTAAGCCTGCCCCCAGTGACATACTTCCTCTAGCACAGCCACACCTTCTAAGACCTCCAAAAAACAGTGCCACCAACTGGAGACAAATGTCTGAATACCTAGAGCCTATGGGGGACACACATTCAAACCACCACAGTATACTAGAAAGATTCAATATGTCTTTAATATTTTACGACTTCATCCAGGCTGAGGAGCTGGCTCAATTGATAAACTACTTGCCAAACAAGTATGAGGACCAGAATTCAGATCCCTGGTACCCACATAAATGCTGGGTGGGTATAGCCGCCTGCTTATAATCCCTGCACTTTAAAGGTGGAGATGGGATTCCTGCAGCAATCTGGCTAGTCAGATTAGCCCAATTGTAAGTTCTCAGTTCAAATGAGTAACCCTGTCTCAATATATAAGATAGATGGTGAGGGAGAAAACAAGTGTGAAACTGGTCTCTATACACATATACCCATACACGTGTATTTATAGGATTCCCATAGGGTTAAATCAGTTATTGTACAAAAAATACTTACTGGCTGGGCATGGTGGTGCATACCTGTAATCCTAGCACTTGGGAGGCGGAGGCAGCCAGATCTCCATGAGTTCAAGGCCAGCCTGGTCTACAGCTTGGGGCTACAGAGAGACCCTGTCTCAAAAGACCAAAAAAAAAAAAACTTACTATTGTATCAGATATGAATACTTGTAAAATGTTAGTAAATTTTTGTGATTTGTGCTACTGATAGTATAGGTAAGATTGAATAGCAATTATAGTATTAACCAGAATTGGGGATACCTTCCTTTTCTGGTGTAGACTAGATTTTGATTCTTTTGTTTGTTGTTTGAGTTTTTTTTTTTTTTTTTATTTGAGACAGTGCCTCTGTGTAACCCAAGCTGGCTTCAAACTCACTGTGTAGACCAGTCTAGCCTCCATTTCAGAGATACACCTGCTTCTACTTCCTGAGTGCTGATATCAAAGGGATGTGCCACCACACCTGTCAGTTTTGATTCTTTTTATTAGCATATGGTACTTGTAAATAATAATGGGTTTCACTGTGGTTTTTAAATTTTTTCTGTTTTTATGTGTATGAGTGTTACACTTGAGTGTATGTAAGTGTACCCATGTTGTGCAGTGCCTGTGGAGATCAGAATTGGCCATCGGATCCACTAGAACTGGAGTTACAGATGGTTATTAGCTGGCATGTGGGTGCTGAGATTCAAACCTGGGTCTTCTGCAAGAACAGCCAGTGCTCTTAATTGCTGAGCCATCTCTCCAGCCATCACTGTGATATTTTCATACATGTGTGTAATTTTTTATCATATTCACACCTCACTGCCCTCTCTTGATTCCCGACTCCCACTGCTGCCCATCCTCTGCCTCTTCCTAACCGGTCCCCCTTCTACTTTGTCTAGTGACAGTGATTTTCACATGGTCACTTACAGGAGCTCGAGCATCTGACAGTGGCTGCACCACTGGAGAAAATGTCTCTCCCTTCCCAGAAACTGTGACCTGCCTATAGAACTTCGAAGAGGGCAGATTTTGATCCTTAATGATTAGGATGTTTGGGGGGGTCACTGAGCTGAATATGCCTGGTTGTTGACATAGGCTACAGATGGAGAGACTTCCCTGAAATTGGGTGGAACCTCTCCAGGGAAGTTTCAGGTTATGATTCCAGAAAATTGAATAAAAAATTTTTTAATTTTTATTTTTGTATGTGTATGAGTGTACTGTCTGCTTGTAAGTTTGTGCACCTGTGTCGTGCAATGCTGCAGAGGTCAGAAGAGGGTATCGGATTCCCCTGGATCTGGAGTTCTCCTGGAATTGGAGTTTCAGATGGTTCTTAGCCGCCATGTGGGTGCTGGGGATTGAACCCAGGTCCTCTGGAAGAGCAGTCGGTGCTCTTAACTGCTAAGCTATCTCTCCAGCCCTGAATAAAATTTCTGAGTAATGATTTCAGAGAAATCTCAAGCATAGACTTGGGTGTAAGGATGCACACAGTGAAAGTTACTCAGACTTTCTTCCTGCTATCCAGTCTTTTTAGATATCCTGTGGTGAATAAATCTCTTTTCTGTTTTCTCTTGCTTTATTTAGAGAAGAAAAATGGAACTGGAGAGTTGGCTCAGCAGTTAAGAGTATGTACTACTTTTGCAGTATGATGTGTTTCAGGTTCCCTGGATGAAGCTTAAGAATAATATTTATTCTTCTAGTAAATAGCTTTAGCAAATATTCTGTTCTTTTCCTTCTAGGTTTTCCCGACTGTGAAGACTTTATACTTACCAAGTGTAATGGTTCTATAACGGATAGTAGCCCTCTCTTTGGACTTGACTGTGAAATGGTAAGTAATCCTTTTGATTTTTCACAGCATGTTGCAAACTACAGTCAAAGATTATTTCTTGAGTTAAATGTACCAGTGAAGCAGTGCATTTCAGATACAGTATTCTGTTTAAGTAGCTGAAAGTGGAGCGTTTGAAAAACAACTTGGGTCTATGTTCCAGATGAAAAATTAGTGTGAGTTATCTAACTACTTTTTACTGATGACCAGAAAGAGGTTTTTTTTTTGCTATTGGTCGTGTTGTTAGTTTGGGGTTTTGTTATTGTTGTTTGAGCCATCTCACTGTGTAGACCAGGCTGGCCTCAAACTCATGGAGAGCTCTTTGCCTCTCAGGTGCTAGGATTATAGCTTGATTTTTTTTTTTTAACAAATATTCTATTCTCGTTGCTGCCATGAAGACTCTGCCTTAATTACTATTAGCTTGGAAAATTAGAAATAGAAGTTCCCTGCTTTAGCACCCATTTCATTTTATTTTGCCGAGCTTGGGTAAATCTTCAAAAGGGAGCACATCCTTTTCCTATACTGTTTGTTCCTGGCTTTGCCTAATAATTACTGTCACCTTGTGTAAGTTCCCTAACCTCTCTCAGCCTTAGTTTTTCTTCCTGTGATGTGATTTAGAGTGTGCTTAATAAAAGTAGTGATAGTGAACCATAATAGTAGGTATAATACATATTCCATAGATATTATGACTGAAGCTATTATCTCTGTCTTTTTTATAAAGACAGGCTCTCCCTGTGTCCAAGTTGGCTTTAAACTTCTTTTTCTCTTGCCTAAACCTTCCTTTAAAAAAATATCATTTCCTGGGGGCTGGAGAGATGGCTCAGCGGTTAAGAGCACCAACTGCTCTTGCAGAGGACCCCGGTTCAATTCCCAGCACCCACATGGCAGCTAAGAACCATCTTTAACTCCAGTTCCAGGGGAATCCGACGCCCTCTTCTGAACTCCATGGCATTGCATGACACGGGTATACCAACCTACATGCAGACAGTACTCTCATACACATAAAAAATAATAAATAAATAAATTAATTAAAAAAAGATCATTCCCAGAGAAATTATACCGTGTTGCTTCCATTGAACAATATGCAGCAAACGGCTTAACTTTAATTTTATTCATACTGAACGCTTTCATGAGCAAATGTCTTTGCAGTTGCTGTCAGGGACTCTGGTTAGCTGATGGTAGGTGATAGTTGACAAAGCACAGATAGTAAGAGGAAGTAAGAGCTTTTGCGGTTAAGCAGCCTGAATGGGATTTTGTCTTTCAGTGCCTTACATCCAAGGGGAGAGAACTAACACGCATCTCATTGGTGACTGAAGGAGGGTATTGTCTTATGGATGAATTAGTCAAACCTGATGACAAGATTCTGGACTATCTTACTAGGTATTCTTTATCTCTCTTGCCTCTGGCTCTTTCTATGCCCATCACTCCAGAATGGGACATGGCTTAATGGTAATGGCTCACAGCTTCTGCTACTTGGGTTTTTGTCTACTTATTTTCAAAGAAAAGGCTAGGTCAATGTATCAGTATATTTTAATGCTAAAATTGCAGTGTCAGGGGCTGGAGAGATGGCTCAGAGGTTAAGAGTACTGACTGTTCTTGCAGAGGACCGGGGTTCGATTCCCAGCACCCATATGGTGGCTAAGAACCGTTTTAAACTCCAGTTCCAGGGGAATCCGAAGCCCTCTTCTGACCTCCATGGCATTGTACCAACCTACATGCAGACAGTACACTCATACACATAAAAAATAATAAATTAATTAAAAATTGCAGTGTCAGATGTACTTTTTATCCTTGTTTTTTAATCTCACCATGATGCTAAGTCAGCAGAATATTATCTTCTTTGTCCTAGATTCCCGCAGTTATATTCATTTTCTAGAAACTGTCAGATCTTAGAGGGAGATTTATTTAATTTATTTTAATTTTTTGGAGACAGGGTCTCACTATATAGCTCTGGCTGGCCTGGAACTTGCTATGTCTATGTTATGAGGCCTAGAACTCAGTATGTAGACCAGGCTGGCCTTGAACTCAGAGATCTACCTGCCTCTGCCTCCCCAGTGCTGGGATTAAAGGTGTGTGTCACCACACTTGGCCAATTTTTACTCCTGTTTTAAAAAGAGGGGCTGGGTATAGTGGCACATACCTTTAATCCCAGCACTCAGGAGGCAGAGGCAGGCAGATCTCTGTGAATTCAAGGCCTCCTACAGTTACAGGGAGACCCTGTCTCAAAAAGACAAAAATAAATAGGTAGGTAGGTAGGTAGATAGAGATAGATTGATAGATAGATGATTAGATAGATAGATAGATAGATAGATAGATAGATAGATAGATAGATAGAGATAGATGATAGATAGATAGATAGATAGATAGATAGATAGATAGATAGATAGAGATAGATGATAGATAGATGATAGATAGATGATAGTGTTGTAGTTTGTCTTCCATTGCTGTGACAAAACACTCTGACCGACACCAACTTGAGGAGGAAAGGGTTTATTCAGCTTACATCTCCTGGGTCACAGTTGATCACTCAGGGAGCCCAAGGTAAGAACTCAGGGCAGGAACCTGGAGGCAGGAGCTGAAGCACAGGCCATGGAGGAATGCTGTCCACTGGCTTGCTCCTGGCTTGCTCTCTGGCTCATGCCCAGCCTGCCTTCTTATACTGTCACTGCTCAACAATCAAGACAATACACCACAGATGTGGCCACAGGCCAATCCAATGGAGCAAATTCCCCAATTGAGGCTCCCTCAACCCAGGTGTGTCAAGTTGACACTAAAGCTATCCAGCACAGACAGATAGATAGATAGATAGATAGATAGATAGATAGATAGATAGATAGATAGATAGATAGATAGATGGATAACGTTTCCTGTGGGGAAAAACAATGATATTATGTTCTGTTCATTTCACTCTCTATTGAAAGTTTTTCAGGAATCACAAAGAAGCTTCTTAACCCAGTGACAACCAAACTCAAAGATGTACAGAAGCTGTTAAGAGAACTGCTTCCTCCTGACGCTGTGTTAGTGGGCCATTCCCTAGACTTGGATCTCAGAGCATTGAAAGTGGGTATCTGATTAAGACTTCGTTTTCTAGTGTAGATGCGAGTTTTATTTATCTCGGGTGTAAAGTCTTGCCACCTTTACTCCCCATTTTCCTTCCCTCCCTTATTTTCCTTTCGAGTATGATGCTACTCATTCATTCTCTTTCCTTTTCAGATGATACATCCACATGTTATTGATACCTCATTGCTTTATATTGGAAAGCAGGGCAGAAGATTTAAGCTACGATTCTTAGCCAAAGTTATTTTAGGGTAAGTTTATACATGAAGTAAATATTGTCCTGGTAGATTGTACATAAGTTCATGCATGTTATCTAATTCAATCTCTGTTGTCCCTCTTGGTTTAGAAACATTATTCCTTCTATTTCTTATGAAATGAAGAAATTGTGGGAACACAAATGGGCCTCATAGTGTAGGCATATAATCGAGCTATTTCAAAAACTGGGTCAAGAGATTCATAAGTTTACGACTTGCTTGGGCTACAGAGTGAGTTTAAGACCAGCTTAGGTAACTTGTGAAACTGTCTCAAAATTGAAAATTTTAAAACAGGGTTTTTGCATAAGTTATAGTCCTATAGATTATCCTCTGTCCTATATACACATACCAAGGCAGACATACTCACACATACAAATACACAAATAAAGTCAATGTGGTTAAAGAAAAAAATTTTAAGAAGCTTAGTGGTTTAGCACTTGTCTAGCATGTGTAAGGCCCTAGGTTCGATTGTTACAGCAAAATTCTTCAAACAGCCAAGTGTTGAAGCATTTGCCCAGGAAAGAGACAGAAGGCTTGTTTAATCTTTTCACATGCATGTGGTTCCAGAATTAGCAACAAAGCCTTCAAGATTTTCTGGGCCCCAAACAGAAGTATGGGAGTTATAAGCCGTTTTATGCCATTATTTTATTGCTGGCACCTGGGCCCTATGTCTCCTCATGATGGGCCATATTACTTCAGGAAAAATACATTCCTGAGTTCACCCTAGTCATCATAACTTACAAAGTAGATGACCCAGTCACGTGATAGGACATCTGCCACCTTTTGATCTATAGCTAGGCCAGGCTTATTGGGCTAGGAATCAATCACATAGTCTTTGCAGTTTACAAAAACAGGTATCACTGGCAGAAGTTTAGTTTTCTGTCATGTGCAATCTACACTTTTCTTGGACTAGCTGGAGCAGTTGCCTTGTTAAACCTTTTGGTGAACCTTTCATTTTCTTATTTCACATCTTTATCAATAGTTAGACATGGTGATTGGAAAGTATCATGGAGCTTCAAGATATTACAGAGTGCTAAAAAATCACTGAGTACTAAAACAAAAGGAAACTACAAAATAATCTAGGGTTAGAAGATTACATAAGAATACAGTTAGTTAGCAGCCATGATGGCTCATGCCTTTAATCCCAGCACTTGGGAGACTGAGGCAGGTGGATCTCTGTGAGATTAAGGCCAATCTGGTCTACATAGCAAGTTCCAGGCCAGCTGGGGCTACAGGGAGATCCTCTCTTTAAAAAACAGAGAGAAAGAAAGATAGAGAATATACAACTTCTTACCACAGTGTCATAGAAGAAAAGATGTTATGGGACTAGAGAGGGGTATGCATTCACAGTTGAAGCTTGAGGGATAGAATTATGCAGGGAGCCTAGAAAAGTTCATAAAAAAAAAAAAATGTACATGCATCCGGGCATGGTGGCTCATGCCTGTAATTCCAGCACTTGGGAGGCAGAGGCAGGTGGATCTCTGTTAGTTCAAGGCCAGGCTGGTCTACAGAGTGACTTCCAGGCCAGCTGGGGATACAGGGAGACCCTGTCTCAAAAAGACCAAAAAAAAAAAAAAAAAGTACATGCCTGAATCCTTCCCCCCCCCAACCCCAGACAGGATTAAAGTGCTAGGATTAAAGGCATGCGCCACCATGCCCGGCTATGCCTGAATCCTTCTTGTGGTTTTGTTGTTGTTGCTGTTTTTTTTGTTTTTTGGTTTTTTTTGTTTGTTTGGTTGGTTTTTTTTTGGTGTTTTTGACACAAGGTCTCCCTGTAGCCCCAGCTGGCCTGGAACTCGCTCTGTAGACCAGGATGGCCTTGAACTCACAGAGATGCTCCTGCCTCTGCCTCCTGAGTGCTGGGATTAAAGGCATATGCCACCATGCCTGGCTAGTTTTAAAGCACATAAAGGCAAAGATGTTCATTATAACATGCTTCAAAATAGGAAGAAAAAAAGGTTGGAAATATTCTAGAGGACTGATTATGGTTATCTTTATTATTGAACATTTTATTATATACTGTTGAGACAGTTTCACTGTGATTAGCACTGAATGTACTAATGTGGAAAATTCTAAGATATTACTTAGAATAGAGTTGCACAGCAGGATCTATACACAGAATTAGATTTAGATAGGCATATTGATATACGTGCATACTTAAGATTTTTTAAAAAACTACAAAGAGCTGGGCATGGTGGCACACGCCTTTCATCCGAGCACTCCGGAAGCACACCCAGGTGTATCTCGAATTCAAGGCCAGCCTGGTCTACATAGTAAGTTCCAGGCTAGCTGGAACTGCAGGGAGACCCTGTGTCAAAAATTAAAAAAAAAAAAAAAAAAAACACCAACCAAGAAAAGACTTAAATGTATCTATACTTGCATACAAATAGAAAACTTACAGAAGGAAATTTTAAACAGTTGATACCATTAAAGATGGCTTTGTCTGCAGGAAGTCTACCAAAAGACTAGACAACAAAGTCTCTTGCCTACCTCCCCAGCCATTCTTGATGATTCTGGATGCCCAGCAACTCTTGGGGTTTGACAATTGAGAAGAGAAAAGGAATCTTGATTGCTGTAGTGTGAATCTGATTATCACAGTGGTGACCTTTTCATACAGCGACTTTTATCTTCACTTTCTAGGAAAGATATACAGTGTTCAAACAAACTTGGTCATGATGCCATAGAAGATGCTAGAACAGCACTGGAATTGGCTCAGTATTTTCTTAAGTATGGACCAAAGAAGGTTAGCATCTTTGACCTTTATGTTTGCTTTTGTTAATATTGTGAGATTGGATCAAATATTCATAGATTATTATTTGTGTTATCTTTCTTTGTAAAAATAGGAATGTGATTGAGGTTAGATCAAGACCTATTTTGCTAACATGATGTAGTGCTAAGTACATAGCCTCTAAAGTCTGACTTACCTATTTTTATTTTTTATTTTATTTTTTATTTTTATTTGGCAGGGAGGAAAGGGTTTATTCAGCTCACATCTCCTGGGTCATAGTTCATCACTCAGGGAACCCAGGGCAGGAACTCAGGACAGGAACCTGGAGGCAGGAGCTGAGGCACAGGCCATGGAAGAGTGCTGCTTCTGGCTCGCTCCCCTGGTCCATGCCCAGCCTGCCCTCTTATACAGTACACAACAACCTGCCCAGGGTGGCACCACCCATAGTGGGCTGGGCCCTCCCACATTGCTCAACAATTAAGACTACTCTACATATGTGCCCATAGGCCAGTCCAATGGAGCCAATTCCCCAATTGAGGCTCCCTCAACCCAGGTGTGTCAAGTTGACACTAAAGCTATCCAGCACAATTGACCCCTTGTCAACTTGACACACAAAACACATCACTATTAAACCACCACCTTTCCAGTTCTTGTCCCCAAGGTATGATGTTAACATTAATCACAACCTAAGACAGTACAACCTTAAAAGCCCCACAGTCCTTAAAATGTCCAAACACTTAAAAGTTCACAGTCTATTAAAAGTCTCTTAACTGTGGGCTGCTGTAAAATCCAAAACAAGTACTGTCTTATTTCAAAGGGAAGAATCAGGCACACTCAAACAAAACCTAAGTCCAGCAA
>VZQC01008130.1:1377630-1424662 GCA_009823505.1 Rhizomys pruinosus
TTTTTTTTTTTTTTTTTAATTTTTTTCCCTAATACAAGGGAAAACCAACCCGTAAACATTAGCAACAAACGTAAGCAATTATCTATGCAAACCCAATTAGCAAACATCTGTGTCCAACCTTATACAGATCAGCAGAGAATGAAAGAATCTGGTTGTACCCCAAAGTCCACAAGTCCAGTTAAAAAGGCCTGCACATACAAGCATGCTGATCAAATGAAAGTCCAGTCTATATTTGTTGTGATCTCATAAGTCACCCCCAACTTTGGCCCTTACAAACTGGCACACCACCTCTTCCGATATAGTCCTTAGAGGGGAGAGCGAGAGAGAGTCTCTGAGATGACACATCCTACTCCTGGATTCATTTAAGTTTTTTGCTTTAAGTGGACTGGTGGCTCATTCAGGAGTCTCCCCTTTATTATATTGATAAAACATAAATAGTAAGAAGCACAGACACTTAAACCATTACAACAAGTTATGTCATGGGCACAAACACAATGTTTGGATGGTATTTTAGCTTTTTAGGGAACTGTGGCTTTTTGTGTGAAAGAATGGCAGTACTTTTCTGTTGTGGTCTATAAAGTCTCCTGTCACTAGAGGGTATCAAGCTTGCAGTATATCAGTTGTGTGCCCTACATCCCAAAGGAGGAGGCCACAGATCCAATTAGAATTTTTTTCTGGGTGTACATGTACCTGGCTGCCACTTACTGCACTCTTTGTTGGTATGTTAAGGTGTAGCATGTGAAGTCTACAGTAGAACTCTGGAGACCATTTCATTCCAGTGATCTTCATAACACTTTCTGGCATCATGAAGTTCAGCTGTCCATTTGCAGTGCAAGGTCTCAACATACTTTCTCCTTTTTCATGCTTACACCATGTCATCTCTTCAGCAGTAGGGTCTTACCATCTGATTTTTGCATGCACCTAAGATCACAGGCAAGTAGCCTTTGTTTTGGGGGTTTTTGAAGCCTCCCTAGCCAACAACTTCTGGCAGAGTAGTGTACACCTGGTACTGAAGCCCTCCTTCGCAATGTGTCTTACTTAACCATAAAAGTTCTCAAGGATTGTATGATTGTACTTGGCTTTTTTTATTCTCTTTAATGAATTTTACTCCCTATCCCCATTTTTTGGGTGTATTAAACCTCCCTCCAATAGATCTTTCATTTGTTAGTCAGTTAAGAGAGATACAAAGGAGAGGCAAGTCTCATAAGGAGTCTTTACCATAACATGCATGATGCAGTTACAGACTAATTTGTTTACCTTGACTCATTGTTAAGGAAAAAAACATCTGATCCATGCTGTGTGCTGATTGTTGGAATTGTGAGTGCGAGTGGGTACCTTGTGAAAGAATGGAGTAGCAGGAGGGTGAAATGCAATGACAGCAGTATGTACTCTGCAAAACATCCACTTGATATTAAGTGTTTGTAATTTCCTTAACTTCTAATATAGAAGCTATATAAAATGAGACAAACAATAACCTTTGTTGAAATTAGCTTTCCCCTTAGCTGTTCTCAAATTTATGGTATCTTTATTCTTGGGCTGTTTGACCACATTAACAGGCTTGAGTCTGGAGTGGAAGGGCCAAATTCCGTCCCAGAATCAACCCTTCAGTGACACCAAACAGCAGGTGATTGATTATACACCAACAATTTCAAGACAGTTAATAAGTAAGAATACCAAAAGTATGAGGTAAATGGTGTTTTATGAACCCATCTGTAGACACACATTTCTGTAAAAAGACAAGAAAACCAATAATACCAGGTACAATTGAAAATTTTAGGAAAACCGGAGAAGGAAAAATTTTGTCCCTTTTGAAATTTCTTGCTGCTTTAGGTGTGGAAAGCCCCCAGTTTGCATTTGAAAAAACCTGGGCTCAAACAACAAGGTTGTAAAGTAGCCAAACCTGTTTAGAGCTTGGGGGGAGTGGGGAGAGCTTGCCTAAGAGCCATGGGAAGGGAGCGCATGCCTTTAATCCTAGCACTCGGGAGGCAGAGGCAGGCAGATCTTTGTGAGTTCAAGGCCAGCCTGGTCTACAGAGTGAGTTCCAGGACAGCTGGGGCTACAGAGGGACCGTGTCTCAAAAAGACCAAAAAATAAATAAATAAATAAATAAATAAATAAATAAATAAATAAATGGCTCAAAAAATAAATAAAAAGACAGACAGACAGACTCTCAAGGGACTAGCCTGGTCACACTTCCAGCATGAGACCACTTCCTGTGGGGCAGGGCAGAAGCCAGGGCAAGGGCCTGTGCCAGTGCCACTGCATCAGAGGCCCTGTCCTCAGGGATGTGGGGACCCCTTCGTGGGGGTGCATACATTGAAAGAACAGTTATAAGGAAGAAACAGGCTAATAGCAAAGAATAGGAGGGCACGTTCAAAGACGATGTCCCAGAATTGCTCCATCTATGGGAGGAGCTCCCTAAAAAGCAAACTTCCCATTTGTGTAAGGATTCAAGGCCACCAGACAGCCTCATGCCCCACATTGGGTGCCACTTGTGGTTCCTGCTGTTTTGGGGGTGGCTGCCTGGAACTGATGGTTCCACCATGCAGCTACACACCTAAGGAGCCAACTGCTCTTCACAGCCATACCCCCAATAGGAAAACCAACTGCCATTATTTTTCATTTTTCATTCGCCCTTACTTGGCCCTTTCAAACCAAATTCTCTTTTTTTTTTTTTTTTTTAATGTGTATGAATGTACTGTCTGCATGCAGGTTGGTGCACCCGTGTTGTGCAGTGCCACAGAGGTCAGAAGAGGGCGTCAGATTCCCCTGGAACTGGAGTTAAAGATGGTTCTTAGCCACCATGTGGGTGCTGGGATTCAAACCTGGGTCCTCTGCAAGAGCAGTTGGCGCTCTTAACCGCTGAGCCATCTCTCTAGCCCCTCAAACCATATTCTTGTAACATCACACTACCTGATGACAGGTTGCTGTTCTTGGCTAAGCAGCCAGCTTAGCTACAGTGACTGGCTGTGTCAAAGCCATAGTTCCAAGGAAGCAGAGACTATCACATGAGTAGATTTTTGTTTGTAACCCCAAATGCAGTACTTAAGATGACTTTTGTCACTTTATTTCTTCTAGATTGCAGAGTTTAATCTGGAGGCAGCTAATCACCAAGAAATGAAAGCAGCAGGCCAAGAACCAAAAAGTATAGCAGGAGTTTTTAAGCATCCCCAAACAAGGTAAAGTTTACCATTTCTACATAAGAACAAAGGCAAATGGAGGCTCTAATATCTAGTTTTCTGAATACATTCAGTGGTCTAAAATTACATTTTTTCATTAAAAATTAAGTCACTGGAATAATTGAACAAAGTATCATTATAGGAGACAATAAACTTGTTGGTATTTTTCAGTTAGAATATAGAATACTCAATTTATAATCTTTGATGTACTGCCCAGATTGGAGAAACACACAGGCTCATAATGGGTTTGGTTTTAGACCACAGTGAATGTATCGGATTCTTAGAATGTAACTTAAATTTTGATAGAAAACTTTGGATATATTTCTTGTTTATTTTTCCCCTCCTTATTAGGATAACATTGTCTAATTGGGTTTTCTGCAGTAATAAAATATGCTCTCATGTGGTGACCACTAATCCCATATGACTAATGCATTTAATTAATTGAGGGTGTTTGTGTCTGTTTGTTTGTTTGTTTGTTTTGAGACAGGGTCTCCCTATAGCACCAGCTGGCCTAGAACTCACTCCATAGACCAGGCTGGCCTTGAACTCACAGAGATCTGACTGCCTCTGCCTCCCAAGTGCTAGGATTAAAGGCGTGCGCCACCATGCCTGGCTTAAAGATGGTTCTTAGCCACCATGTGGGTGCTGGGAATCAAACCTGGGTCCTTTGCAAGAGCACTTGGTGCTCTTAACTGCTGAGCCATCTCTCCAGCCCCTAATTGAAGTTTTTAAAATTGGTTTTGATTGATTGATTTTTATTTTATGTGTATCTCTGTTTGCCTTCATATATGTTAAGTGTACCTTGTAAACAAACCCATGGAGGCCAGAAGAGGGCATTGTGTGCTTGGTGGGAACTGAACCTGGGACCTCTACAAGAGCAGCCAGTGCTTATAATCACACCCATCTCTCACTCAGTTCAGCGTGACGTTACTAAAATGCGTCTTAAAAACAAAAAAACGGGGGAATGTCACATCAATTCTGGTGTCGTCTGTGTGAGCATAATAACGGACGAAGGAGATATGAGCCTCTCGAGGCTAAGCTCCCTGGTGGTCTGGTGGTCAGTGACAGAGTACCCGGCCTCAGCTTCTAAGATCACGATGCATTACAAAGATGTTATGCTTCATGAGTGTTGGACTTTGTACATTGTCTTTTGACTCTCTTCCTAAGCTCAGCACAACCTCAATCCCAGACAAGGGACAGTTAAACATGCTTAAAAATAATTCAGGCAAACAGAAGCCTCATAAACCTAAGTAAAATCATACAGAGATACAACATTTAAAGGCTCCTTTGTCCTAAAAGTCCCCACAAAGATATTGTAGACATTACACTAAGTGAGATCATAGGTTAGTTACTAATAATAAAAGTGTCCTTCCAGGGGGCTGGAGAGATGGCCTAGCGGTTAAGAGCGCCGACCGCTCTTACAGAGGACCCGGGTTCGATCCCCAGCACCCACATAGCGGCCAAGAACCGTCTGAAACTCCAATTCCAGGAGAACTCCAGTTCCAGGGGAATCCGACACCCTCTTCTGACCTCCGCGGCATTGCACATCACGGGTGCACAAACCTGCATGCAGACAGTACATTCATACACGTACAGAAATAAATAAAATTAATAATAAAAAAAAAAGTGTCCTTCCAAACTTAATAATAATAAGACTCAGTCCTTTAAGCAGAAAGCAACATCTAATAAAGTTAGTAAGATAAAGTTTAGCTACAGTTATACATATTAAAGTATAACAGTTAGAGGCACATGGCGGGGATTTCTCCTTTAAGAAAAACACTGTGTAATTTATAAAGAGCCAAAAGGCCCCTTTTTCCGGGCTTGTGGCTTAAATCATAACCTGGAGATAACAAACAGCCTTGAAAAAGCTCTAGCCCCAGGAAGGATGAGAAACACTAATTGGAACTTCAAAAAAAACAAAGACTGCTAATGGCTTGTGATTCTAAGTCTGCTGTTTTATTGCTTATCAAGACAGTGTGAGCTGTAAACTTTCATTTGTTTATCTTGTTGGCCTTGTAAATCCAGGTGCGAAATGCTGAGGCAGTAAACCCTTTGTTCCGGAGGAAATGCAAATCCCCTGCCTGTTACCTCGACCCTTCCCCCTCTCCTGCCTGTTTAGCAAGACGCTTTTGCTTGTCCTTTTGCCTGCCTATAAAAACTTGATTTGATCGCAGTAAAGGTGCACTAGATCCAAAAACTCTCTCTGGTGTCATGTTCATTTATTTCGCCTAATCTGTGCCCTCCTGTACAGACCTTGATTTCCTGCAGGTGAAAGAAATCTGACTGGACTGGGTTAGCCTGGGGCACAGCCTCCTGAGTTTTTAATTTAATTTTAATTAAATGTAAATAACTACATCTTGCAAGGGACTCTTGAACAGTATTCTAGGTATATAAAATAATCTTTAGGTCATAACCTAAAAAATACTGTTCTTTTTTTGTTTTTGCCAGTTGTCATCATTTACATCTTTCTTCTTTTTAATTTGTGCAACTGTGTGTGTGTGTGTGTGTGTGTGTTCACATGAGTACTGTTCCCTGCAGAGGCCAGAAGGGGCATCTTGTCCCCTGGAGCTGGCTTTATAGGTGGTTGTAAGCCACTCAACTTAGGTGCTGGGAACCGAAATGAAATTGAGTCCTCTGCAAGAGGACATGCTCTTAACCACTAAGCCATCTCTCCAGCCCTAGTCTTCTTNGCCTCCCAAGTGCTAGGATTAAAGGCATGCGCCATCACACCCGGCAATAATTACATTTCTTATTGTGTTCCCTTCTTTCCACACCACATGAATAAGAACCTCAGCCTCCCTGGAATGGATGAAAAGAAGACTTTCTTTCAGTGAGGTCTGTTCTCAAAGGTGCTGACACCCAACAATCAAGTATCCTCCAGGCTGTCATGGATGACTGGGAAGCAAGATGTTGCTTGAGCTAAGTCTACCCAAGACTCAGCTTTGTTGGTGCTCCTTTTATATGATGACCAGGAAGCCCCACTAGGTGGAATTCTTTACCATGCAAGGTCCTCTGATGCTAGAAATATTGTCAGTATTTTCACCATTCCCTCAGATGCCACCCTGTCTTCTTCCTCTGAAACATTAATTATTTTACTCCTAAGTCAAACTTTAAAAAGGATTGAGGGCTGTCAAGATGGCTCAGCAGGTAAAGATATTGTGGTATAAATCTGATGACCTATGTTTAATTCCCAGAACCTACTCTAGAAGGAGAGAAGCAACTCCCAAAAGGTGTCCCCTGACCAGCACATGAGTGCCATAGCATACACACATCAACACACACATACGAATACACACACATAATTAACAACAATAATAATAATGAAATGTAAAAAAGAGGGGGTTGAGTTTCATGAAGCTGCAATGTGTGCTTCATCACTTTGTGAAGAATTCTGTTCACATACATTTAAAACCAGTTTTTAAAATTTTACAATGAAGCCCATTAATGTTTTCAACAGCACATTAACAATTGAACAGCTCAGTCTTCCCATGGCCCATTTGGATGCAGGTTACTTGGACAGCTTAGCTGGAAATTGATATTGTGTGTGGCTTAAAGTGCATTTCATCAAATGTTTCTATCTAATGAGATATTTAGGGGAGACATCATTTTTAATATCTTGAATAGCCTGGTGTATAAATCACCTTATCTCTATAAAGTATTGAATCATTTTAATTTGGTAAAGTGAGAACAAATTATTGGAGTCTGTTCATGTTTACTAATAGTATATTAGCAATAAATAGCATTCGCATCCCAGAAGGACAAATCTCTACACACACACACACACACACACACACACATATATATATATATATATATATATATATATATATATATACATACCATGTAATTATTACATCTAATATTCTTCATTCCTTTGCATAAAGCCAAATTTTAATTTGGGGAGTGCAGAGTCTGCATACACTAAATTTTTTTAACAGCTTTTAATATATTTTTTAAGTAATTTCTTAATTTTTGTGTTTTGAAGATATTTGGCATATGTTTTTCTTGAGTACTTTAAAGATGTTGCTATATTGTCTTTTAACTTGCATGGTTTCTGAGGAGAAATCTACTTTCTTTTTATTCCACCATATAAATGTGACTTTTTCTCTGCTGAATCACAGGTTCTTAGCAGTATAATTATGAGGTATACTGGTATAACTTTTTAATGTTTCTTATGCTTGGAGCTTGCTGAGATTTTGAAATCTGGGTTTATTGTTTTCGCAGAATTAGAAAAAAAAAATTCCCATTGTTCCTTCTATCTTGTCTTCGCGACTTTGTCTGGAGATTCACACTGTGAGTGTGCAGGGTGCCGAGGTGTCCGTAACTCACTGATGCTCCATTCATTCAGATTAGCTTTCCTGTATCCCAGCACAGTATATACTTACACTTGTATCTTTCCTGTTAATTCTAGATATTTTTCATAGTTAATGCTCTATAATAATTTCTTCTGTGATATTTAATCCTTTAATAATCATATCCACTCGACTTTTACTTCAAACATAACTTTTTCATGTATTTTTTTTATTTGAAATACATAATTTTGTTATTTTGACATAGGTACAATCTCAAATTAAAAAAAACTATTATAGTATCTGTAAAGGGATTTTTTTTTTCCTCACAGAGATCCACCTGCCTCTGTCTCTTGAATGCTGGAATTAAAGGCGTGTGCCACCACACCTGGCTTAAAGTGGGTGCTGGGAATCGAACCCTGGTCCTCTGCAAGAGCAGTTGGCGCTCTTAACCACTGAGCCATCTCTTTAGCCCAGGATTTTTTTAAGTGCTAAGGAAGTCACTTGGACTTTTGAACCCAAATCAGCCATCTTTGTTCCCACATCCCAAACATCCACCTTGTATTAAGGCCAAGATGATGTTTTCTTAGTCCCCTTAGGTATTTTTTGTCAGTAAAGTGAGTCATGACTGTAAGAAGGATGGCTTAAGGTAAAATAGAATTCCTTTCTTGCCACCTCTTCTTTAATGCACGAAGCAACTGAGTATGTTTGCTAAACTGTGGTATCATTTGAACTGGTCAGTGAGTGCTCTTCTCCGACAAATTATACAGAGCCAGAATTCCCCAGGTGAGAGCTCACCAGCCTTCGAGCCTGAGACAAGCCGTCACATATTCTTACATTCATCCTGTCTGATGTAGAATAGGCAGCTGTATGTTAAACATAATTTTAATCTTAAATGTTAAATTGGGTCCTTTGTATCTTTATTTTATTTTTATTTTTGCTTACATGGCATTTATTAAATTTTATTTTTTTATTTTTTATGTGTATGAATGTACTATCTGCATGTAGGTTTGTGCACCTGTGTCATGCAATGCCGTGCAGGCCAGAAGAGGGCATCAGACTCCCCTGGAACTGGAGCCAAAGACAGCCCTCAGTTGCCATATGGGTACTAGGGATCGAACCCCGGTCCTCTGCAAGAGCAGTTGGCGCTCTTAACTGCTAAGTCATCTCTCCAGCCCCCCCTTGTATCTTTCATACTGCTAGTCAGACTTTTCAAATTCTGGAATACAATTGTAAAAAATAATAACTATTTTAACATCCTTAACTATTTGATCATTTTGTCACTTTTAGATGAAGTTTAAATGGTTTTTATCCTTGTCCTGAATTGTATTTTTGTGCCTTTTTCTTGCATACCTGGTGGGTTTTTTTTATTGCATCCAGGTACCGTGGATTTTACCCTATTGGATACTATAGAATCTTGTGTCTTTGTTGTCCTCCTCATGAGCTTTACTTTGAATACTGTTAAGTTTTGTGAAAACACTATTCTTTTGAATCTTACCTTTAATATATATAATCATGAATATGTAACGGGGAGTCTCTTTAGTGTGTGAGTCTAGCCAGCAGCTTTTCTCTGTGGCCTGGAGACGCTCTCTAGGCAGCAGCTGGAGTGACTTCAGGGTTCATTCACCACATTTGTTTCCTGTTTCTGAAGGATTACTTTCTTTTTCTAGAGTCTTCAGAATGGACTATTTTTCCAATACCAGACATTTCAGCAACAATAGTAAACTTCACAGTATTCTTGAAGCTATGTAGTACAGTTTTGTCAGCAAATAATACACAAAAATTACAGTAAACACATGTTATTGTGAATTTATATTCCACAATACAATTAAATATTTTTAGTTTGAGAATTACATCAGTTTAGTTATCAGTTTGTGTTCTCTTTTTTTTTTTTTTTTTTGGTCTTTTCTAGACCAGGTCTCCCTGTAGCCCCAGCTACCCTGGAACTCGCTCTGTAGACCAGGCTGGCCTTGAATTCACAAAGATCCGCCTGCCTCTGCCTCCCAAGTGCTAGGATTAAAGGCGTGCGCCACCACGCCCAGCATGCATTCTCATTCTCTCTCTCTCTCTCTCTCTCTCTCTCTCTCTCTCTCTCTCTCACTTTTTCTCTTTCTCTCTTTCTCTCTTTTCCCAGGCTGTGATATTTAATGGAAGCTTCAAAAGGAATAGTGTTTTCTCAAAGTATTCAAAGTAAACCTCATGAGTAATTACAAGGACACAAAACTATACCATCTCTTAAATATTTAAGTAGTCTAGAAATGGTGACTCAACATATACACAAGAATGTATGCAGGTTAAATGCAAATATTATGGCATTTGATATTAGAGACTTGGGATTCTAGCATGGTAGTGTATTCTCAACTATCAGGAGGCAGAGACAAGAGTTCCAGTTCAGCCTGGGCTACATAATGATACTCTGGAGGGATGAAAAAAGGGAGGGGGACTGAGAGACTGATCAGGAACATTCACAGACTTTGATATCTTTACGGAGTCCTAAAATTCATACTCTTAGCAATACTGATGAATGGCTGTATTTGAAATTGAAATTTGTCAGATCTACGTTGTTCTAGATTTAGTTTAGTTTATAGAATTGCATTTTCTCCTTTACTTATGCTGTTGTGTGTACTGGTACTGGTACACAGTACCTTGTGTACTGGTATGCTTCATGATTTTGTTATTGAGACTTAGGCATTTGAAAAACTAACCAGTTCTGGGCTGGGAAGATGGCACCTGTCACATATCTTAAGTACCAGTGTTCAGATCTCCAAAATCCATGTGTTCTAGTTTCATTTTGCCTTGGCAAACATTGATTAAAAGTAACCTGGGGAGGGAATAGGTTATTTCAGCTTACACGTCACAGTCCATCACTGGAGGGAAGTCAGAGCAGACACCATAGAGAAGGAATCCTGCTTGCCGACTTGCTCCTCCTGGCATCTGATATGCCATAGTGATCTGTTTTTAATGGTTTCCAAACAAGTCCTCCAGTGCTTAAGTCAGGTGAGAAGAAACCACTTTCTCAGGCGGCCCCCAGATTATCCAGAATAGTGGGCACAAAGTACATTCCAAGGGAGCCTTGTAGCATGGGGAGTTAGCTTCCCATTTAAGCCTGTCAGATAGGGAAAGGCGCCATGGGGACAGAATTCTGCAGTATCATTTCCCTTTCACTATCATCTCTTACAAATACTTTTTGTCTTATTTTTTTAATATACTTTTTATTATATTTTATGTGTACGAGTTCTGCCTTCATGTAGATAAGTGAATCATCTGCATGAAGTACCCACAGAGGCCAGAAGATGGCATCAGACCTCCTAGAGCTGGAGTTACAATTATTAGTCACTATGTGGGTGCTGGGTGAACTGAACCTTGTCCTCTGTAAGAGCAGCCAGTACTCTTAACCATTGAGCCAGCTCTCCAGCCCTGGTTGTTTGGGGTTTTTTGAGGCAAGGTGTAATGTAGCCCAGGCTAGCCTGGAATGCTAATTATATTACCTGGTAAGAGTAGATGGTATCCTGGATCTTAGTCAAAGGCCAAGAGTAGTGATTTGTGGTTTTTCTAGGGACTGTGTATTTTCCCTGTTTTCTTCTAGACCTGGAACTCAGCCTAGCACTATTGGATAAGTGTAAAATAGCAACTATTGTTCATATTATTGTGGATCCTGGAGGGAGTAAAGTGAGTACTGGGTTCCTAACTTATCTAGGCTGTGCTGGTCTCTTCAGGTGCTTGAGCAAGCCAGAGTAGAAGTCCCTTTGTTTCCCTTCAGCATTGTGCAGTTCTCTTTTGATCCCTTTACACCTGTACTCACTGAAGACATGAAGAAACGAGTAAGTAGATGAATTCTGCTAAACTGTTTGATGGCTTACAACCTTTCTTCATTTAGGAAAGTGATGCACACTTGATTCAATTTGCATTTATTTCCCTATATTATTTCAACATATGTTAACATTTACAAAGCATGTTTTCTGAAAATAGGAATCAGATTAAATACACTGTTTTGTAACTTTGTGTATGTATGTATGTATGCTCATGTATGTGTGGGTACACATGAACATGCATGCATATAAAGACGGTGTCTCAATGTCACAATAGTGTTTTCCTGTATCACTGTCTAACTTATTTGTTGAGACAGAGTCTCTCACTGACTCTCGAGCTCACTGATTTGAGCAACCTGACTCCACTTCCGACTACAGGAATTAGATGCACATGCCACTGCACCCACATTTTCTTGTGGATACTGGAGATCTGAGGTCAGGTCCTCGAGTGACTACCCACCAAGCATCTCCCTGGCCCCTTGTTGAAATTTCTGGGTTTTGAAGGTGTATATTTTCCTTATTATGTACTACATGGCTTATTTTTCTTATATTTGAGGTTGCAGTGAACATCCTTATAAGGATTCTTGTACATTTTTCAGTTATCTACATCTGAATAACTTGACTTTAGTCATTTGAAAAGGCAAGTAATGCTTTGACTTACAGTTCCAGTTCTCTTTTCACATGTACCTCTTCATTATATTCTGTTGTTACCTCTACAGATGAGGACCAAGTGGACAGAGATGTCAACTGTCTATGCTGGGCCTTTTAGCAAAAATTGTAACCTTGGGACTGTAAAGAAGATGTTCAACAGCTTTGGCCCAGTCCAATCAATAACTCTTGTTCTTGAAACTCATAGGGTAAGATGAGAAAACTCAGATTTTTCCTTTCTCAGTTTAGAAATTCAGATCATTTGTGGGGCCATGCACCTAACAAATATTAGTGAAAGGAGTGATTTCATTTGTCTCTGGCTCTCTCTGATGGCCAGTTGTTGACCCATAATAGCCAGTTGTTCCAGATCTTCTGCTTTTGTATATTTGGTTTCTGTTTTGGTTAAAGAGAAATCTTCTATGTAAGCCAGGCAAAAGAATGTCTGCTGGTTGAGTGTAGCCTTTGTGCCTTGTAATTGTGACTTCAGCTTTAAATGGTGAAATGTCCTTTAAAAGGCATAGTGAAGACTGGTGAGCTGGCACAGGGAGTGAAGACCTGAGTTGATCCTCGGAACCCACTCTGGAAAGAACCAACTCCACAGATTGTCCTCTGACTTCCACACGGTGTAGACACACATAGATAGGAGAACGTAATTTAAGAACTTTAAAGACTTTAAAAATAACAGTGACTTCTCTATTTTAGTTTTGTAGGGTTTGATTGGATAATAGATTCATACCTAGGATCATTTAGGGAGGGTTTTTTTATTTTTTTAATTTATTTTTTGGTGGAATTAGGGATTGAACCTAGAGCCTCAAGCATGTTAGACGAGCACTCTACCATTGAGTTACCTTCCTAAGCCTTTTTATTTTAGTTTGAGATAGGGTCTTACTGCATAACGCATGTTGCTGTCAGACTCGAAATCCTCTACTCAGCCTTCTGAGTAGTTTGGATTACAGATGTACAGTTTATTTGGTTATCATAAGGGCCAGTGGGCTAGCCCGTAACAAAAGCACTGCCAGTCTGGTTTTCTTTCTCCAATCCTTTGTAACTTTTGTATGTTGGGTTTTTATTTATATAAATGCACTTTAAAGATTTTAATTTTATCTTTGTAAATAACACATATGTTATCTTAAAGATAAGTCTCCATCTTCATGGTCCTGCCATTATTAATAAGTAAAAAAAAAAAAAAATAAGAGTATATCTGAAGCTGTAACATAAGCACATTGTATAGGAACACGACATGAAAAGAACTGAAAATAGGGGTCGGAGAGATGGCTCAGCAATTAAGAGCACTGGCTGCTCTTACACAGGACCTGGGTTTGATTCCCAGCATCTACATGGTGGCTAACAGCAGTCTGTAGCTCCAGGTCCAGGGGATCTGATGCCCTCTTCTGGCCTCTGTGGGCTCTGCATGACATGGTGCATTTATATACATGTAGGCAATACACTCATATACATAGAATAAAAATAAATAAGTAAAATATATTTAAAAAAGAAAATTGAAACTGCACAGAGTGGCCTTTAATTCCAGCATTCAGAAGGCAAATGGATCTCTGTGATATTGAGGCCAAGCCTGCTCTATATAATGAGTTTCAGGCCAGCTGAGGCTATAGGGAGACCCTGTCTCAAAAAAATAAAGCAAACAACAACAAGAAAAAAGAAAACAGCCAATAGAATATCTGTAGAAGCTGGGCATAGTGCACATGGAGGCACAGGCAGAACAATCACTGTAAATTCAAGGCCATCTTGGTCTACCTAGGGAGTTCTAAGCCAGCCAGGGCTACACAGTGAGACTTTTTCTTGAAAAAAAAGATTATGTACAGAATACTGTGTAATAAGTGGTAATAATGGAGAGTCCAGAGAGAACTGAGGTAACTGAATAAAGGGTAGGGAAGAGAGAATGTCACTGTCCAATTTGGGTACATTTAGAATGTGGCTAAGGCAACTACTAACAGAGTACTAGTAACTATGAAAATAAAGACATGAGGACTTCTGAAATTACCCAAGTACAGAATTCCAGATGGATAATAATGTGCTTTGTGCTTTTCCCAAATCTTTCTGTTCTTATGGCTAAAAATACAGATAAAGAGAAAATGGACTAAGGATTGGGTAGTTTGAGGCCAAAACTAACTTTTCAGGAGTCTTTGTGTTGGCTTTTTCATTCAATACACATAACATGGAATTTACCTCTTTAACCTTTTTTTTTTTTGGTCTTTTCGAGACAGGGTCTCTCTGTAGCTCCAGCTGTCCTGGAACTCGCTCGGTAGACCAGGCTGTCCTGGAACTCACAAAGATCCGCCTGCCTCTGCCTCCCAAGTGCTAGGATTAAAGGTGTGCACCACCACGCCTGGCTTCCTCTTTAACCTTTTTAAGTGTCTTTAAATACATGGATACTATACAGCCATCAGTACCATCCATCAGTACCATCCATCTCAAGAACTTTTCATCATCTCAGAATGAAACTCCTAATTAAATAATAACTCCTCTAATACAATAGAAATTGCTACTTTCTACGTGAACTTGACTCGTCTGTGTACTTCATTTAAATGGAATTGCACTATTTGTCCTGGTTGTATCTGGCTTATTGCACTTAATGAATTTATCCATTCTTTCTTTTTTTTTTTTTTTTTTTGTCTTTTTGAGACAGGGTCTCCCTGTAGCCCCAGCTGTCCTGAAACTCACTCTGTAGCCCAGGCTGGCCTTGAACTCACAAAGATCCGCCTACCTCTGCCTCCCAAGTGCTAGGATTAAAGGCGTGCGCCACCACACCCAGCTAATTTATCCATTCTTTTTTTTTTTTTAATTTTATTTATTTTTGTATGTATATGATTGTACTGTCTGCATGTAGGTTTGTGCACCCATGTTGTGCAATGCCGCGGAGGTCAGAAGAGGGTCTTGGATTTCCCTGGAACTGGAGTTCTCCAGGAATTGGAGTTACAGACGGTTCTTAGCCGCCATGTGGGTGCTGGGGATCGAACCCAGGTCCTCTGTAAGAGCAGTCAGTGCTCTTAACCGCTAGGCTATCTCTTCAGCCCCTAATTTATCCATTCTTAAAGAAATCTTCAAGGTTCATGTTGTGGCATGCATCAGAATTTCCTTCCCTTTCAAGGCTGAATAATACTAGATGTGTATACTACATTCTTTTATCTATTTATTGATCAAATGTTTAGATTATTTCTCCCTTTGGCAGTTGTGACTGCTTTAATGGATGTACAAATATTTGTTCAAGTCTCTCTTTTTTGTTTCTTCTTTGCACATACCTACAAATGGAACTGATACATCAAATAGTAATTCTGTTGCATTTTTTATGAAACCACCATACTGTTTCCATATCAGCTGTACCATTTTACATTCCCACCAGCAAAGACTATAAGAGTTCTCATTTCTTACATCCTCACTCACATTTGTTTCCTGCTTTATCCTAATGGAATGAAATGCTATCTTATTTTAGTTTTGATTTGAATTTCCTTTTTTGGTCTTTTTGAAACAGGGTCTCCCTTTAGTCCCAGCTGGCCTGGAGCTCTCTATGTGGACCAGGCTGGCCTTGAACTCACAGAGATCCGCCTGCCTCTGCCTCCCGAGTGCTGGGATTAAAGGCGTGCTACCACGCCCGGCTCTGAATTTCTTAATAAGTGGTGATGAGCATCCTTAGCCATGTGTACATCTTCTTTGGAGAAGTAAATGTTTGCCCATTTTACAATCATATTGTTGGGGTTTTCCTTGTAAAGTTACAAGAGTTCCCTATAAATTTTGAATGTTAATCTTTTTTAACTATTATTTTAATTTTATGTGTATGAATGTATTGTCTGCATGTATATAAGTGTAACTGTGTCACGTAATGCCCACGGAGGTCAGAAGAGGGCCTTGGATCCCCTGGAACTGGAGTTATAGATGGTTGTTAGCTACCATGTGGGTGCTATGAATAGAACCCAGGTCCTCTGCAAGAGCAGCCAGTGTTCTCAACCACTTAGCCATCTCTCTAGCCCCCCCCCCTTTTTTTTAATTTGTTTTTTATGTGTATGGATGTACTGTCTGTGTGTAGGTCTGTGCACCCATGTCGTGCAATGCTGCAGAGGTCAGAAGTGGGTGTTGGATTCCCCTGGAACTGGAGTCAAAGATGGTTCTCAGCTGCCATGTGGGTGCTGGGAATCGAACCCAAGTCCTCTGCAAGAGCAGTTGGCGCTCCCAACCACTAGGCCTTCTCTCCAGCCCCTAGCCCCCTGACTATTAATATTTTATTATTTATGTGGCTCATAAATAGTTTTCTCCTATTTTGTGGGTTGCCTTTTGACACTGTTGATGGTCTTGATTCATAATTTTTTTTTTTTTTTGGTCTTTTTGAGACAGGGTCTCCCAGTAGCCCCAGCTGTCCTGGAACTCGCTGTGTAGGATTCATAAAGTTTTTTTAATTTTGATAAAATCCAATTATTTTTTTCCTTTGTTACTTGCGAAACAAAGGCATGTGATTTTGGTTTGCTTTTTAAGACATTACCAAAAACAATGTCATAAAACTTTTCTGTTCTGGTTAGATACCTTTCCCAGCCCCTAGCTCCAGCTGTTTGAGTTGGAAAGTAACAATGGAGAAACCTTGGTCTCTTTGCAGCCTTATCTCTGTATACAATATGAAATCCTGGAAGCGGCCCAGCTGGCTATAGAGACCATGAATGGCATTCTGGTAGAAGGTTTCTGCATCAAGGTAAGGTGGCCAAATCTGACAGAAGCCCCTTTCATTCATGCCTGGTTTAGCATAGTCTATTTGTAGTGGTACTAAAACATACAGGAAAGATTCTGGAGGTACCCAGGCAGAGGCTCTGTAATGGAATACCTTCAACCGAGATTGGCAGGCATCCTCCTAAGAGTTGATAGCTTTTATTTTTATCATTATTTAAGTCCCAATTGGTTTGTTCTCGATGGTTTCTGAGTCCACTCACTCCTTTAGCTTTCTGGAGGGTGTTGGGGGGTGAGATTGTGAAGTTTTTTTGTACAAGTAAACAATTTCATTGGAAGTAGCAAGCAGGAAACTGGAAAGAATAGATTTACATTAAAATGTGTATTTAAGTCCCAGTTGGTTCTGAGGCAGTGTAGGGTTAGGAACTGCAAAGTCAGGTGACTGGTGCATGCGGTGACTTTCCTGCCTCGTGCCATCTGTCCTTGGCTAGGTGCACAGGCCTGTGACAGAATTTACCCTTGACTCTGACACCTTTGTGAAGAAGCTGGAACGAGATGCTGAGAACCAAGGTACTATTTACCTGGCTGGAGTACGTGAAACATTTAAAACCCACCTGCTGCAGCAATCGAAGCACTTCCTTGGCCTGAAAGCTGTGATCCTGCCCAAAGACATTAAAAGCAGAAAGCAGAAAAACTACTGTTTCTTGAGTAAGTGTATCCATACAGGAAATTGGAGATGGTAATGACACGAGGTCAGAGGAGACAAGCTCTCCTGGGGGTGGAGCCGGGCCAGAGCTTCTCATTGTAGCCTATCCCCATGCCTTAAACAGGGCTCTAGTTTGTATGTTGATCTGCTTCCTTGGCCCTTAATAACAAATGTTGGGGGTTTTCTTGCTTTCAGAGTTCAAAACTTTTGACAGTGGCCAGAGAGCTCTTGAAATTCTCACAGGCAAGGACTGGAAGCTGAAAGGCAGGCATGCCCTAACCCCCAGGCACCTGCAGGCATGGCTCAAAGGCTTACCTCCTGAACCAGCAAGGCCCATGGGGCTGCAAGTCACACCTCCTCTCTTAGAGAAGCAGGCCTTGCAGGTAAGGAAGTGTATCCTGTTGGGGGGGTGGGGGGGATTCTGCTCTGGTTTTCTGGTACCAGACCCTGATCTGTCAGGAATAGCCAGGAGATACCTGCTCACTGATTAGATCCTTTCATAGTTTGGGGGTTTTTTATTTTTATTTTTTTCCTGCCCTGGACTCAGTATTGTTATTCTCTGGCCTCCTCCAGCTATGGCCACATCAGATCTCTCATATTTTTGTCCCTCAAATATCTGCTAAATTCTGTTTTTAGTCTTCAGAGTGGCTCTCTAAGGATCTTTGAGTGACCAAGGTGAGCAACTGGAGAGCTGGTCTTTAGTGATCTTATTTGGGCCTTCATAGTGTGGGACATAGAAGGTAAACTTTGGCTGTCATAGGTAGACTTCAATTGTTTCCACTTCTGAAGTTACAGACTTAAAACTATATAAGCCTAAGATTCGTGAATATTATGCACTTAGGCAAGCCTAAGGCACAACCTGACTCATTTTAAAGGAGACATGTATAAGAGTAGAGATAGGTGCCAGGCGTGGTGGTGCATGCCTTTAATCCCAGCACTTGGGAGGCAGGAGGCAGGTGGCAGGTAGATCTCTGTGAGTTCAAGGCCAGCCTGGTCTTCATAGTGAGTTCCAGGACACCTAGGCTACAGGGAGACCCTGTCTCAAAAAGCCCCCCCCCCCAAGAAAAAAGTAGAGCTAGAAGATTGCCTAAAGCTTGGGAACCCTGTCCTAGTCTAATCATGAGAGGTAGAGGTTAAAGCTTGGGAACCCTGTCCTAGTCTAATCTCCTGTACTTAACAGATGAGAGGTAGAGGTTAAAGCTTGGGAACCCTGTCCTAGTCTAATCTCCTGTACTTAACAGATGAGAGGTAGAGGTTAAAGCTGGTCAGTGTCTCATCCAAGGTTGTAAAGATAATTAATGGAAGAGGTAAGGCAAGAAGCCTCAGAGATATAGCTCCCCTTGCTTAGGGCCCCTCTTGGGAGACTCACTTGAACAAATGGACAGCAGTTGCCCTCCTCTACAGAGATCCTAAGCTACCTCTGGCCTTAGAACCTGAGAAAGTTAACATAGTTCTTTCAAAAATGAGCAAGATGGTGTTCTGGCAAAGTGTTAATACATGGCTTTGATCCTAGACTCTGAAGGTGAACCACCCAAAGATAACAGCCTGGCGCTGGAGCCGGAGGATGGAGAAGCTCTACCACAGTCTGAATCCAGGCACCCTCTGCCTCATCCTGCTGCCAGGAACCAAGAAGTAAGGACTTTGATGGGTTCTCCTCGTGATTCTGGCCCCTGGACTTCAGCTGTTCCTAAGGAAAGGTCTTTTGTTAATGCCCAGACACACAATGAGTTAGTCTTACAGTTCTAAGAGATAGAAATCACATTCTGTTTTACTTTTATACTTCTATGATATAGCTCATCCTAGTTTAAAATCCGAGGTCTGCTGGGCATGGTGGCACACGCCTTTAATCCTAGTACTTGGGAGGCAGAGGCAGGTGGATCTTTGTGAGTTCAAGGCCAGCCTGGTCTACTGAGTGAGTTCCAGGACAGCTGGGGCTACAGGGAGACCCTATCTTGAAAAGACCAAAAAAATAAAATCCAAGGTCTTAGGTCCTCTGACCTCTGTGGTGTAAGAAGTAACCTGAGGAGAAAAGGTCAGGATGCCCTAGCACAAGGCCCGACAGCTGTGATCAGGGCCTACCCTCCCTGCGGATCACAAGCTCTAGACTTCCCTGCCCTTTGTCCCATGGCCATTTCTGTGTACTTGTTTCTAATTTTAAGCCCAAGGAAGACTGGAGCAAGGTGAAAGTCTGGTTCTAGTTCCTGATACATACTTGTCACAAGTGGCCATGCCACTTTCCCATTATAGATCTCAATTTATCTTCTAAGCTGAGCGTGGTAGTACATGTTTATGATCCCAGTATTTGAGAGGCAGAGGCAAGATTATGAGTTCAAGGCCCAGCTTAGGGTATGTTTCAACCCAGAATTCTCTTCTGAGGGATTTGGAGTAAGTCAGTGATTTTCAAGCCCATAACACTTTTCAGTATAGACATTTTGTTTAAAGGAAATCAATGTTAAATCCTAAAGCATTAAAAAAAACAACAGTTCTGGAGCTGGGCATGGTGGTGCATGCCTTTAATCCCAGCACTCAGGAGGCAGAGGCAGGTAGATCTCTGTAGTTTCAGGCCAGCTGGTGCTACATGGAGATCCTGTCTCAAAAAGAAAAAAAAATGGAGTAATCTGTGTGTAGTGTGTGTATAGAAAAGGAGAAACATGAGGTGACTTTGGGGAACACTTAGAGAAACATTGAACTATTATTAAAGTTTCTCTTTGTTATATTTGTTTTCTTTTGTGAGTAGATGGGTGCTTGTATGAACTCAGGCCCTCAGGCTTGTTAGCAAATGCCTTTACCCACCAAGCCATCTTACCAGTCCAAACTGTGTTACTTTTTTTTTCCTTTTTTTTTTTGGTCTTTTTGAGATAGGGTCTCCCTGTGGCCCCAGCTACCCTGGAACTCATTATGTAGACCAGGCTGGCTTTGAACTCATAGAGATCTGCCTGCCTCTGCCTCCCAAGTGCTAGGATTAAAGGCATGCACCATCATGCCTGGCTTGTGTTACTTAAAACTATCTTCAGAGCTGGGCTTGGTGGCCCATGCCTGTAATCTCAGCATTTGAAAAGTATAGGCAGAAGAATCAGGACTTCAAGCTTCAGTTTAGCTACATGAGGAATTTGAAGCCAGCCTGGGTAATATGAGATCATATCTCCAAAAAAAGGGGCTCAAGATTATGGTATCCTGAGGCTGGAGGATAGCTAAGCCAGTAAGAGCTCTGGCTGCTCTTGCAGAGGACTGGAGTTCAGTTCCCAGCATCCACATGGAGGCTAACAACCACCTGTAACTCCAGTTCCAGGGGATCTGAAGTCCTCTTATGACCTCCAAGGCATTGCATGACACAGGTGCATTACATACATGCAGGTAATGAACTCATACACATAAAATATAATTTTAAAAAAGATTATGTTAAGCCTAAAAAATGTTGTATTACAAATAGTACTTTGGAGTGCCATAAGCCCCACATCCAGGCAGCTTAAAGAACATGTTTCTTAGAGAAACAGAGTCAGCTATTAAGTGTTTACACTGGTGGGAGAAAGAACATTGAATCGATATTTATATTATAAAGTGACCAAAAGTTGCCAAAATAGCTTTAAAAACAAACAAAAAACCAGAAGACTGGGGGAGGTGGGAGTGGTACAGATAGATTTGTCCTTAGGGCCAGTGGGTATGGAGGTAGGGGTTGCAAATTTTATGTTTTCAGTTAGGGCACTAATATTGTGTCCCCATTTGGGAGGTAAACTAAACTCAAGAGTTATTTCTATAAATATATAATGCTTTCTGAAAAGATGTTTTCCCCAACTGTTTAAGCTTGCTGTGACTGGCTTCTCCAGGCCTCCTCTGGTGGCTTGCTATGACTGGCTTCTCCTCTGATAACTGTCTGTGTGATGCCACTTTGAGATGCCAAGTGCTCAAGAAAAAACAAACAAGCAAACAAAAAAACCAGAAAAGACAACAGAAAGTTCGCCAGGCTGGGGCTCTGACTCAGCTTTTTTGTTGTTTTATTTTTGAGATAGGCTCTCACTATATAGCCCTAGCTGGCCTGGAGCTAGCTCACTATGGAGACCAGGCTGTCATGGAACTCAGAGTCCTGCCTGCCTCTGTCTCCTGAGTGCTGGGATTTACCAAGATCATACAACTAGCAATTAGGATCTGAACCATGATGCTCTGAAACCAGACACACTCTCTTGCCTGAGGCAAATCCCTCCTCCATGAACAAAAGGCAGGTACTTTACTTGGTAGATAGCAGGTGGAGAGAGTCTTTCCTCACTTTGCCTGCTTTGCATTGAAAAGCTCCTTAGCTCTTCAACCTAGTTCATATTCATAACAGAGTGGCAGGGCAAGGTATTGGCTAACACCTAATTTTAAGCATTGTTGTAATAACATAAATTATTAAATAAATTAATATAAAGTTTTTCAAATGGTTCTTGGTACATAGGCGGTGTTATCAAAGTTAGGGTAAATGAAAAGATTAACAGTAATTTCTAAGGACTCTGAGGATAAATTTTCATTATTGAAATCCTGGTTCTGGGGGCTGGAGAGATAGCCTAGTGGTTAAGAGCGCTGACTGCTCTTGGAGAGGACCCGGGTTCGATCCCCAGCACCCACATGGTGGCTGAGAACCGTCTGAAACTCTAATTCTCACCTCCGCAGCATTGCATGACACGGGTGCACAAATCTACATGCAAACAGTACATTCATACACATAGAAATTTTAAAAAATATTAGAAATCCTGGTTCTTGTTATGTTTATGAATCCTGGGACTTGTTATGTTTATGAATCTGCTTAAAAAAAATGGAACTAATGATTGTACTTGTATAACTGAGCTGCTGCTTTTGAGGATTAAATTAAAGGTATTTAAAAAATCCCCACACTTGTATGAAAAAGTGTTCAGTGAAGGCTACTTCTTATTTGTAGTTCTCAAAAATCCCTGTGAAATATAATTTAAACATTTTAGAATTTGATAGTTGAAAAAAATGAAATTTGGTCGAAATGTGCCTTATATTCCTTAAAACACGAAGCTATGATTTTTATTTTATGTGTATGAGTGTATTGCTTATATGTATGTAAATGTTGTACCATATGCATGCAATGCCCACAGAGGTTAGAAGGTGTCAGATCCCCCTGGAACTGGAACTATAGATGGTTGTTAGCTGCCATGTAGGTGTTGGGATTCTCTCCATCCCCTTAACTGGGCTTTTACTGAACTACCTTCAGGCAGTTTTCCAAAAACCTGCCTGACTCTTGTCCTGTGGTACAGTGACCTGAAAACCTGTCTTCATTCTTCACTTACTGCAGCACTTTTGGAACATACCCAGGCCTAGGACTGATGAAAATAAAAGATGAAGAAAGTGACACCTCAGGCATGGCAATGTGAATCTACCCTCGTGAAGAACATGCGTAGGTTGCCACCCTTTGAGATGTCAGGCCTCGCCATCCATTGGACAGCTTTGGTAGAAAGTTTGGTATAACAGCTAAAGTGTATTTGACATGTGCAAATTTTCAATAAAGTCCTAAAATTCAAACATTTCCTCATCTTAAGACTGTGAGGAAGAAAATGAATTTTTGTGTTTATTTACATGGGTGCTTATTCCTATAGCACTACCTACCAATAAATAGCATAAACTGAAGAGAGCGAGAAGGGACTTCAGTAGAGAAAACCCAGCCAGTTGAGGTTCATTAAAGGTGTAATACCAGAAGCAAATTTCCTTAAAATCAACTGTTGTCTTACTGGCAGGTATTATAAAATTGAAGGGAAGCCGGATCTCTGAATTCAAGGCCAGCCTGGTCTACAGAGTGAACTCCAGGGCAGCTGGGACTAAAGGGAGACCCTGTCTCAAAAATACACCCCCCCCAAAAAATAATAAAAAAAAATTGAAGGGAAAAGAAAAAGGCTTTACCAGAAATCTGGCAAATACACCCAAGAGAGGAGAATGGAAGACTTAGCTTCTAAGCCAATCCTCATTTCTGGATGTGGTGGCGCATGGCTTAATCCCAGCATTCAGAAGGCAGAGAAGCAGGTAGATCTCTGTGAGTTTGTGGCCAGCCTGGTCTACATAGCAAGTTCCGGGCCACCTAGGGCTACAAAGAGATCCAGTCTTAAAAAGATACCTCCCCACCCCCCACCCCCACCCCAAAAAAAACACCAAAAACAACCCTACTACATGTTTGGGAATCCTTCCTTCAAGGTGCAACTGCAGTACCACTATTTACCAGAAGGTGTCTCCACTACACCATATCACCACTTGGGAAGTAGCTTCAAATGCAAAAAAAGAGTATTCAGCTTTTGAAGTGACTCTCAAACTATTAACATTATGTGTTAGGAAGATGGCACAGGCACACCATTTCAAATCTGGTAGAGATACATTAGTCCAGGCATGGAGATGCTGAATATCTTATAGAACTGTATGTTAATAAAACTACAAACTTGTGTCTTGAGGGCTATAGTAGTACAGCTTTGAGTACAGTTTTGTAGGGAAAAAGTAATAGCTGTACATAGACTTGAAGCCAAACCTGTAAGGCTATATCCAAAAATAATAAGACCATTTCTCTCTGGTTAGCTAGTAGTGAGAGTGGCAAATCAAGTCTTACTAGATGCTTTATTCTGTGAGGCAGAATTGAAGAGGGGGAGAAAGCCAGGTGTGGTGGTGCACACCTTTAATCCCTGTATTCAGGGCTGAGAAAGGCAGATTTCTGTGAGTTCAAGGCCAGCTTGGTCTACACAGCAAGTTCCAGGCCAGGGTTGGATATTTGGGGCAATGTTTAATCCATTAAATGTAGCTTCTATAAGACCTGGCCCTAAATGGAACCAATACCAAAGAGCTTGATTTGGGATCAAGACACTGCTACTTAGTCTTCCCTCTGCCGGAAACTGCCAACTTGAGCTGTAAGGCCTTGAGACAACAGGCTTCCTTTCCAGCCGAGTTCTTAAAGCAATAGGCCCAACCTCTTGAGGCTCCTTGGATATGGACAGGCAGGAGTTGGAACTTCAGCTCTGCTCCTGGGTATTTGAGGGCATTTTGAGTGCATTATCGCAGCTTTATAAACTGAGGAAATACCTACCTTTAACTATTGCTGTGAGAATTCAAAGATCAAGTTTGTGGAAAATGACAATCATAATAGATTGTGAACTTTCCTCGTAAGACTGTTTAAAATGGGGAAACTGGGACCTACTTCATAAGGTTAAAGTAGGAAAAGCCCAGAGTTAAGTGCTCAATAAATGACAGGTGTTAGGAGCGTTCTGAATATGAAAGGAGAGGCTCTGAGGGCTCAAGGCCAAGGCCCTCCTCAGCTCCTTAGACCAGTTGCTGCCATTTCCTTCTGTTTAATGGGCCTGACCCACAAAGCCTCTGAGACCTCAGTCTGCACACACTGTTCTTCCAGCTGATGCTCCCACCTTTTGGAAACCAAAACTGCCAACTTGGCCTCTTGCAAAACACACATTCCATTCCTAAGTGCGTTTGTGCATTTTTCCTCCCACACCCTTCTAGGCAGCCAGTGCAGAGCAGCCAAGCCAGCTGCTGGAGCAGCAGTCTTAGGGGAAAAAGGCAACTCCAAAGGTTTTTTTTATAGAACTCTTGATTTAGGTTTTGAACATAACCCATTTTCTGGCCTTTCTGACCATATTGGGGGGGGGGTGATTCGGACCACTCAGTCAATTCATTATTTCCTTGTTCCCTTTCAAGTTTAAAAAATTCAAGTCATATCTAAAACCAGTGACTGCCAATCTTTTTATAAGCTTTTATCGGATTTTTTTGTGGCATTATTCAATTGTTAAATAGCTGCCTAATATGGTAATATTGATAATTCTCATAATTTAATTTCTGTAACATTCCTTTGTTGACTCTGAAGTTGCTCTCAAATTATACTGCAATATCAATACCAATACTGGGTATTTCTGTGAGAAAAATTGCTAAAGTTACTGAATTAAGCATATTAGAACTCGTTCTTTTAACCAGATTTTACTGTCAGCACAGATTCATCTCAAATCTTTGCCAGTATAATAGGTTTAAAAAGTTTTCATATTTAGTTTACTTGAGAATCATTTAGATTGACATGCAACTTTTCAGCTTTTTTGGCCAGTAATTTTTGAGTTGTATATATCCTTTGCCTACTCTTATATTGGGAAATCAACTACTTTTCCCTATTAAAATATTTATACATGGGCCAGATACACACAGTTGGATCTCTGCGACTTCAAAGCCAGTCTGATCTACATAGCAAGTTCTAGGCCAGCTAGGGATACACGGAGACCCTGTCTCAAAAAAAGACCCCCCCAAAAAAAGTTCCTACATTTATTGTGTGCATGTTTTATGCTCACGCCTGTCACAGTGCTAGGTGGAGGTCTCCTCCCAGGGTGTGGACTCAGTGATCACACACTCAGGTCATCACGGTTGTCAGACTTGGCAACAGGAGCTTTTTTACCCACTGAGCCCTCAATACTGACTTGGTTTTTTTGTTTGAAATAGGGTCTCGCTGTACAACCCTGACTGGCCTGGAACTCACTGTGTCCACATTAGTTTTTAAGGGCTTAGATAGTGCCCGTTTGTCCATCACAAAAATGCTTCTATTTTACTTTTAAAGTGTGTAAAGTTTGTAGTTTAGTCTTTTCTACTGTGATTTCCACTTTTATGTCTATAAACTCCTGATTGATCTAGAGGTCAATCTAAATGTCCACTGCCAAGTTCCTTTTTCTAATGATTTAACCTTTATTCTTTCTGACACATAGATTGGCATATAGTAACTTTTCCCATGTATAGGTAAATTTCTCCAATTGTCTACCTTCACTTATTTTATAATTTGTAAACCCATGCATGTACTAGAGCTGGTATATTTTCCTCTGCTTTGCAATAGTACTCTATTTTAACACACTAACAATTTCAGCAGCAGCATCCAGAAAATCACAGGGACCATGGCTACCCCAACCACCATTCTGGAGCTTAAGGTGATCTCTGCTGGCTATATTACTGCTGCTGTATTCCACCAGGAATCTCTCTCCCAAAGACACTAGACTAAGACCAGAGCGTTACGAAGAATGATCCCATGTAGGCATTTATAGGTTTCTTAAAACAGCATTTCAGTAGCCCATGTAGAAGGGAAATAATTAAGTTCCTAGCCTCCTCTTCACAACTGTAGCCTTTTTAGCAGGGGTCAAATGCCAGGGCTAGAGGGATGACTTCTGGCGCCAACTCAGCCATCCGCTTTGAGGATGTGATGGGAGAACCTAGGGTTGAAGTGACTTCTCTATCCCTCTGGACCTCTTTTGGCACTTGCTTGGTAGAAGTGAGCCCATTCATTCCACATGTGGTTAAGCTCATTTGGTAATTCTGTGAAAATTACTTGCCAATCATGTCATTGAAAATAGGGTTATCTGCTTATAATCCATGCAGGCTCTGTACAAGCACCCAAATTGTTTTTTGTTTTGTTTTGTTTTTCCTTTTTGAGACAGGGTCTCCCTGTAGCCCCAGCTGTCCTGGAACTCACTCTGTAAACCAGGCTGGCCTTGAACTCACAAAGATCCGCCCGCCTCTGCCTCACAAGTGCTAGGATTAAAGGTGTGGGTTATTTCTAAATTTGTTAAGTCCCTAGGTGTACTTGATAACTCAGAAGGGACAAAACACAAAAGAAACAAATTCTTAGAGCCAGTGAGAGGGAGTGGTGTGGAAGTAGGGTATTAGCTAGTGTTTTCTGGAGGTGTGATCTTAGAGAAACACAAAGTCATGTACCATTTCCTAAAATTCTCCTCCTGGTATTATTGACCTTGACCTTGAGAGAGAAAAAAAAATTCCAATTCACTGAGGAAACTACAGAAACCTCTCCCTAATTGGGGATTATAGCTGAGGTTACTAAGCCCTTTGCAAGTGAAGAGAAAAAGCCTATCTAATCTCAACAACACTTGTCTATAGGGGAGGCACCTAGAAGCTAGGGACCTCTGGGGAACCACTAGTAGTACTTCCATCAAGGAAAGGAGCAAGATGGCTGGCTAGTCAGTACCATTCCTGAACATAGACCAATAAACAGAAAATGCCAGGAAGGAAGCTGAGTCATAGTGGTCTGCAACACCAAGCCTTCTACAGCAGAGCAGGCCTTGCTCATGTCGGTTTCAATTTTACCCTCTCCACACTCAGCACAATGGAAGCTGAGCACGTTATGGTGGGCAGGGGCAGTGCAAGATCAGATGCAGCCATGACACACATATACCCCCCCCCCGTTCTATTTACCTCACTTCTTTTTGGAGAAACTTCATAGCATATATGGTTGATCACTTTGAGGTATCATGGGTGTTCCAAAGACTTTTTCTTAACTCCTAACTCTCATGGAGGGGTCATTTTACAGATGAATAAAAGGAAAACTTACAAGTTCGCTACTTTGCCAAAGGCCACAGAGCAATGGCACTTCACAGTTAAAGCCAGGTCAGCCTGTCTCCTCGCTCAAATTTACTTTTCATTTCTCATGGGAATTCTGTTAAGACACTGTTCGTAGTGGACTTCTAAGCATTCATTCGCTGTTTGCCTGCAAGTACTGGAACCACAAAGGCAGTCCATCCAGCTTGCTGCATGAGAGGGAGAGGGGCCAACAGCAGCAGCACCCCCAAGCTGTTGTCCGGTTTCATGTTGGAAGAGGTAGGTTCCCAGTAGGTAAGACTTGCCTCAGAATAAATTCACTTTTTAGTTTTGTTTTCTGCAGAAATACCAAGTCAGGTAAACAAATTTATTGAATCCAACAGCAGATAACCTTCAAATAAAAAAAAATTATAGACATCAAAGACAAAAATGTGTGTAACACATTCTCAGGGGCTGTGTGGAGAGTGCAGCAGTGCAGAGAATACAAAAGTATTAACTTTTGTCAGGTTTGTACAACCTCAAGAAACATATGCTAGTCACAAACCAAGAGGGATCCACAAAGGGGGAGGGTCACATGAGCAACGGACTCATCACCTCAGCAGCTAGAGACAGGATGTACGCTGGACCAAGTAATCCAAGCCCACTTGCCTATTGCTTCACATCCCCTCTTTGAAACTTCAAGCCATACTCATTAGTGCACTGGAAGAGCTACTGACGTTAGAATCTGAGGATGGGACAAGGATCAAGAGGACACTTCTTCCATAACAAGTACATGTGTGTTGGGGAAAACAGGAACTGCTTAATGGCTTCTTTTGGCAATGCAAAAGATGCATGGTGGAAGTAGCTGTCTAGGAGAACAGACTGGGGTTTCCAAGAGAAATAACATGATTCCCCAAAAATAAACCCCAAATCAAGAACTTGATCACTTCAAGGCTAATCAACTTAGTTAGACTTCTGCAAGTAGTGCTTCAAGAATCAATCTTTCAAAAGGTGGGGTAGGGGGTGGATAAATGGCTCATGGTTTAGCGCACTGGCTGTTCTCAGAGGACACCCTAGTGTTAACACCACCATTAATTCCAGGGGAAAAACCCAATGCCGCCTTCTGGCTCTGTGGCACTGCATGACAGAGTTACATTTACATCCATAGAGGCAAAAATTCATTACAATAAATAAATTGTTTTAAATATTTTTTTAAAGAAGAGGGGAAATATAGGTGTGGTGACCACAAGCGCGTTTTAAAATCACCGAAGCACTTAGAAGGCAAGCAAGTCAGGTGGATCTTTGTGAGGCCAGCCTGGCGAGTTCTAGGAAAGATGTCTGGGAAAAAAGGGGGGTTTAGGGGGTGGGGTGCACTATGGTGTCCCTCACCAGGCATATGGTCCTGGGCCAGACCAGTGGGTATGGGCTACAATAACCTTACCATAGAATGACTTTGAAGGAAGGAGTAAGAAAGAGATTGCTAAGAGGAGGATCGACGTCCTCAAATAAACCTAAACACATTTTGTTAAATGTCCTTTCAACCATCTAAACAAAATACTGCTGAGTTCTCCAAGGAAGATTCAGAAGTTACTAAGATGTTCGAGTCATCACCAGCCATACATAACATGCACGAGAATTTAAAAAAAAAAAAAAAAAGACCCCCCCCAAAAGACCACCAAAACCTTAGCAGTAGCTTTCTTCCAGCCCTTATATAATTAAGCCTACCTGCTGCACTTGAAATCAACAGCAAACCATACAGTCAAACTTCACATCTTTCACTTTGTTAAAGTTTTTGGTCAAAGTCTGATTCGTCATCAACTTCCCACCTATATTTAGTTCAAGCATACAGTCTATGGGGCCATAGAGTGAACTGTGGGGCCCCACATCCTGTAGCCCTGTTCAGGCCTGGAGACGAGGTCCCTGGGAGATAGTACTGATTCCAACTAATACTGTGTGCACCTTAATCCTTTCTTTGTTAGAGGGTCTCTTTTGTGCCCATCTAATAGTATGGAAAACACTGCCTTGCACATTTTGTATTGTATTTCCCTTGGCTGGAGAAAATTTAGATTTCCAGCCAGCCCTGGAGAATTTTCTTCCTTCCCTTATCAGATGGGGACATATAGACATCTGGACCAAGACAGGTTGGCACAAATGCCAGGATGAGAAGAGAGCTGCAGGGGTAAGCACAGAGGTATGGCAAAGTGTCATTAAGAATGATACATTCAAATTTGGCAAGGCTGGGGGACAGAATTCAATAAAGCAACGCTTTCACAACATACCACCTACTAATAAATTACTAAATAAATCATACTGAGACTCACAATGTTATTTACCAAAACCAATCAATTTTCCAAACCAGATTCCATTTGTGTATCACCTTTAGCTTTGCAAACTTCCAAATGGCATCCACACACCTCCCCATATCACCTAATATCACAAAGTTGGCTTACCTGAGCAGCAAACATTTGGCCTCCAGGCAGTGCCCATCCACCCAATAAGCAGCAAGCCTACTTCTAGGTTGAGTTGGAACAGAGGGCTTTTGTTTCCCAGAAGTGTTACTACAAACTTTATACATACCTCCACCTGGGAATTCCTTTGCAAACAGAAAACAAAAGTAACAAACAACAAAAAAAAAACATACAGACAGAAACAAAACTTGCTTTGTCCAGAGGACAGGAATCTACCACTGGCCCAGAGTTATAAAAGAGGCCTAAATTCTTTGCTGGGCTTCTCCACAATGGATTATGAAAATATACAACCACAAATAATTTCTAAATGGCTCTTGCAGAGTTATAGGTGTAATTAAGCTCTACCTTCTACAGTGAACCTAAAGGTAGAACATGGCAGCTTCTGTCTCTTGGCACTTCTCCACCATATACCCCTCTGATCTGGGACAGAAGGCCTTACCTGGCTGATGGAAACATGCTGCCCGTTTACCCTCACTCAACCTCTATACCTAATCCAGATTGAAGAACAAAAAGGAGCTACAAACTGTCATGAAGCAAAGTCCTTAATCTGGACATCACCAACATGGTGTGCCACTGAAGCTGTCGGGCCACCAGCAGAATATAGTGAGGTTGTCTGTCCACATCCTCCTTCATGTCCCTGCTTTTGTCTTAGGGGCTAATTTTCAACTTTTCTCATCTGTCCTAAAATAAACCCATCTTTGAAAAGATGGGAGCCTAAAGCTGTAAGGCTACTAAGAAAGAAACTCAAAACGATGCAATTTTACCCAGGCTGAAAACACTATACCTGGGGTTGCAATAGAGTTTAATTAGGGGAAGAAAAATCACCCAAATATTTAATAGACAAATTTTTCATTAGCTTCAAGACTATAATATTTTCATAAATTTTTTATTAAAGATTCCCTTTTTTATCTGTTCCAAAGTGTTGGAAGCTGAACTGTACAGCTCCCTGCCACCCACCTTTCCAGTAAGTTTTTTGAGGATTATTTTTAATGGGAAAAAATATCAAGAGGGTCCTCTACTGAAACCAAGTAGGACAGAGTCAGCTTCTCAGGCCCCAGTGGCAGTTTGGCCAAAGCTGGCCTTGTGGAGTGAGAGTACAGAGTTTAGAGAACTGGGTCCTCCCTCCTGAGCACAAATTCATGTTCTCTTTAGTGAAAATGGTCCAGATTCAGATACAGTAGCCTCCCTTATGATGCTCTCTGACACTCTTCTACAACTATATATTGAAGGCAGCTCCCTCTTATGGCCAGTTTTAGCAGGCAAAGAAACAAAGGAATATAGATACATATATTTGGACCTATTATTTTATATAGGTAAAATATATACCTAATTGTATATATACCTATTTGGGGGCAAGGGAAGTAGAAGAGGGTCATGTAAACCTAAACAGTCATCACATTACCCCAAATGAGCTTAACATTGACAAAAAGGTAATAAATAACTCCTGGGGTTAAGTGACAACATGGGTGCAGCAAAAAGGGAAAGGGCACACATTTCATGATCGAATACACTTTGATAATTCGTTTGGCAGAGTTCAGGCCAGGCTCAGGCTTCTGCACTTGCCAGACAAGTAAGCTGATGACATTCGAGAAAAAAAAAAGGCAAAAGCAAAAAATTCCAAGCAGAGCTCCGTGCCACAGTCTTCCTTGGAAGTCAGCTGGCCAGTAGGCACACTTTTCTGACCTCCCAGAACGGAAACTTTGGCTCCAAGGCAAACGACAAAAAGAAAAAACAACAAAAAACCCCTTCCATTTACAACATGAAAATACAGAAACTTCAAAGAAATCTATCAAAGAAGTCTACTTCCAGCAAAACTGAGGTAGCGCTGCTTTCTCTGCATTCAATGCCTAAGTGGTTTTCAGTATAATGTGTTCTAACAAAACAAAACTGCTCACTTGACTGACAGGTATAGCATTTTGATGGATAAGTTAAACATGACATGCAGTAAGTCAAAGAAGGAATGAGCAAAAAGTGAGGGAAATAAGGGTTTTGGATAAATGAGCTTAGATGGGGTCATCACCCGATGCTCTTGACTGGCCGTGGCTCTTCAAGAGCTCTAAATTGTCTGGAAATTAATGCAATGTGGTTAACAGTTAACACTGCTATTCAGATCTGTGTAAATCTTTAAAAAATAATTATTACAACCTAAATTCAACCATGTAAACAGCACTACACACAGTACAGACCTGCCCTGAAAAACAATATGCAAAACTGAGATCTGGCACTGTATCATTTTGTAATGTTAATTCAACCTAACAGGCCCACTCCCCCACCCAGGTCTACACCCTCCCCCACAAACAAAAACAAAACAAATCTAATTTGTGCAAGAAATGGCAGGCTTATTCTATCTGAAGGCTTCAAAAACAGATACACAACATGTAGCCAGGTTCAAATATTGGGGGGGATTCACACCTCCCCCCAAAAAGAAATAACCAAAAATAACCAAAAAATGAAGAAAGTGCCTAAAACATGATACAGCATTTTAGAGCCCTTTCAAATACAAGGCAGAGAAAGGTGTAAAGTAGAAAATATCCGGATCTTCAGTAATTTCCAGAAAGGTCCAATTCCTAGCTTGGCTGCAGGGCAGCAGGCAGATCTTGCTGCTGCTCCTGGAGCAGAGCCACTAAGTCTGCTCCTCGGGACACAAGCCCTCGGGCCCTGAGCTGAGTGCACCTCTCCCTTCCGCTTCTCTTTTCCTTCGCTCCATTTCCCACTCCACAAAGGTGTCAAAGAGACTCGGCCAGGCCTCATCTTCACTGTAGTTGCTGAGGTCGGGGCCAATCACCTGAGTGAAGTTAAGGAACATGTTCCAGGTATCCCGGGAGATACCCTTGACCCCTGAGGGGTTCTCTGTTAAGAAATTTAGCCATTGGTCCAATACAGGAGGATTGTTTTGGGTAAAAACAAGTTTCCACAGGGCAATGGCTATTTCCCGATGCAGGGACCGCTGCCCTTCTTCAGAGTCCAGGCCGAACTGAAATGTAAACCGGTAGAGGTCCTTGAATTTATCCTCTTGTTTGGCTTCTATTAAAAGGCTAGGGAACCGTGCACAGATCCCATCAATGCTGTCTGCACTGATTGCTTTACAGCCATCAAAAAACTCCTTCCTGCAACAGGAAGAAAAGGGCACAATTAATCATTGTAAATGACACCTCATACTATGAAACTATATGGCAGAGTGATGAGGATACAGCTTTGAGGGCTGGAACACAGCTCCGTGGACAAGCACTGGCCTGGCTTAAATGAGCGTATATGGCAGAGTGAAAAGGATACAGCTTTGAGGGCTGGAACACAGCTCTGTGGACGAGCACTGGCCCGACTTAATGCAGCTTGGTCTGTCAATTTCCAGGACAGGCGAAGGAAAAAAAAAAAAAAAAAAAAAAAAGCTATGGTCTCTAACTCTGCCTGGCATGCGGTAGGCAGCTCATAACAAGTTCATTCTTTCATTCACTCATTTTCCCAATTCAGTTGCCCGATCCCTGGCCTGCTGATCCCCACTCTGCAGTAGTGACTGGTCTGCAAGCTTTTCTACTTCCAGCACAGAAGGCTTCCTGCTTCCCTCTTGATTATCTATAGGATAGTTGGGGGCTTCTGAAGATAAAGATTCTGGATGAGCTATGGGGGCTAGCGTGATGGATCAACAGGTAAAGGACCTGGCCATCAAGCCCAAGTTCAATCTCTGGAACCCACATGGTGAAAATAGAAAGCCGACCCCTGCAAGTTGTCCTCTGGCCTCCACAAGCATGGCACAGCATGTGTACACACACACACACACACACACAATTTTTAAATTTTAATTATATTTTTGTTTTGTTTCTTTGAGACAGTTTCAAGAGGCTGGCCTCCTGCTTCAGCCTCTTGAGAGCTGGGGTTATTATAGACATGTGCCACCACATTCCACTGCATATTTTTTAACATGTATATAGCGCTTTTCAGTTTATAACACAGTTTCATACTGATCATCTCAAGGACTGCTCTAGCTGCTGAATAGGTGAGGGATCTGGTCTGCCCAGGACAAATATAAATTAACTAAGGCTTTTGTTTTGTTCTATTTTTGTTCTTAGCTGAGGCTTTTTAAAACTATTTTATGATTTTCATTTTATGTGTGTATTGCTTGTATGTGTGTAAGTGCCCCAGTGTCATGCAATGCCTGCAGAATCAACAGAGGGCATTGGATTCCCCTAGAGCTGGAGTTACAGACGGTTGTAAGCCACTCTGTGGGTGCTGAAAATCAAACCCAGGTCCTCTACAAGACAAGACAGCCAGCTCTTAACTCCTGAGCCATCACTCCAGCACCAATTAGCTGAGTTTTAAAGTCAGTTCTTATTCATAACCCTCTGCTCTGCAAACCACAGCCTACTGTGACCCTACCATGTTCTTCTACACAACCTCAATATGGATGCATGACCATGACAATTTGTCCAATTGCTGCTTGGTAACTGGAGCCAGCTGTTCTTGCTGTACACAGGCCTGGCTGAAGGCACCAGCCAGCAGGGGCAACTGGCTTCGCAAAGTGGTAGCGCTATATCCCCAAGGTACATACTCTATAGACTTAAAGTGTCTGGCAGATGACAGATTAGTATCAAATGAGTGACTCTGAATGTAATGTTGTAGAAGACAAGTTCTGAGCTGTCAGTGGGGCTGAGCAAAGGCCTAACAGAGTTTACACTGCTTAGATCTCAGTTAATTTCAGACAAAGGTTCATCCTCAGATACTCAAGATGCCCCTTAATGCTATGCTTCAAATGTGACCTATAAATCAGGCAAAGGCTTTACTGTATGAGATAAAAACAGGAAAGTACACCCAGAAACAGGAAGCTTTATGTAGATACAAATCCGAGTCTCACCCACCAAGAGTCCTACTCAATAGTTTTACAGTACCAGGTGCATGGGCAAATTTTAATCCCTAGGAGGTTCTCTGGAAAATAACTACAACCCATATTAGAACATTTAAATTTTAGAGAAAATGGCCAGGAAAAGGAAGAGGACCACTTGCATCCAAGCTCTACATCCCCAAGTTCTATCCTAGGTGGTACCACTACCAATGCTAATTTTGTTCCTCCTCTGCTCACCTGTAGACATGGAAGAATTTGTGACTAACCTGGTGAATTTGCACATGGTAGCAGCTTGGAACTTCCAAGCCAAGAGCAGCACTCGAAATTCTGTGGGATCAACACAGAGGTCATTGCAAAAGCGCTCCATGCCTTCCTCCAAAATTGCATCCTCCCGCTCGTCCTTGTAGCGCCTGAATAGTTCTTCCAGCCTCTGCAAGGAAGACTCCTCAGCATTGGATTTGGACTCCCTCCCAGCATCTCCAGATGATGTTGGCAGCTGGCAGGCCTCAGTGGTAGCCTCCGCCTTCTTGGTCCCATTGACGAGGATGTCCCCAGCTGGCTTGCCACAAGGTGGCACCTGTTCCTCACGGTGGCTGGCTCCTCGCCTACTGTGTGACTTGCTGCTGGGATCCCGGTCTCCATTCTTGCTGCCCAGGGTTGATGAAGGATTCTTACACTTGGTGACACACTGGCCCATGGTGGTGGTAGCCTAGCTTCTAGAGTGGCCCCCTCTGGATCAGATGCCCTCGCTGCCACTGGCCCATGTCCTTCAACATTCCATCAGTTAGAGGAGCCAGCCAACCTGGAAGGAAATTACAAAGCTGTCACCTCTAGGCAGGAGTCAATATACACACTACTCCAGAACAGTCTACCAGGGACAACCACTATTGGTTTTTTTTTTTTTGGTGTTTTCGAGACAGGGTCTCCCTGTAGCCCCAGCTGTCCTGGAACTCACTCTGTAGACCAGGCTGGCCTTGAACTCACAAAGATCTGCCTGCCTCTGTCTCCCAAGTGCTAGGATTAAAGGTGTGCGCCACCACGCCCCGCTACCACTACTTTCCTTGTAAGTCAGCTCTGTAGCTTTCCCTTGGAAGTGGTAGCCAGGGAGCATATGGAGAATCAACATGGGAAATTCTGGAATTCTTAAGGTAGCATAGGTTACAAGAGGCCAATTCATTTGCAGAATGCATCAAAGACTACAGTTCTAATAGAAATGCTCCAGAGGAAATATGTCTTGCCAACTTTGCCTTCACATAAGGAAAGATTTCTATCTGGCTTAAGACAGAACAAATACAAGGCTCATCATCTAGTTCCTAATAACTACCTATAGTTTCAGGTTTTTTTTTTTTTCTGTCTTTTCATCTTTTCGACAAAGGGTCTCCCTGTAGCCCCAGCTGTCCTGGAACTCGCTCTGTAGACCAGGCTGGCCTTGAACTCACAAAGATCCGCCTGCCTCTGCCTCCCAAGGGCTAGGATTAAAGGGACATACCACCACCACTCCTGGCACTAGTTAAAGCTTTTAAGAGAGATTGTTACAATATGGCTTTTTCCTCCCAGCATAACATGACCAACATCATGGAGTAGAAATTGCCTTGGCTTGGTAGCCATGGCAACTAACTGAACAGAACAATACAGAGTAGTAATGGATAGAGAGCTGGTGACACTCCCCAGTAGAAGGTGGGAGGGCGAGTCACAGGACCCTCATCTGGAATTGCAACCTTTACTCCTTCCTGGTTTCCCTTAGCTGCAACAGATCTTGGGAGATGCTAGAGCATACAAATGGAAGATTAACTGAAAGGGGACTCCCTAATGCACCTTCTATGAAGTCTTCATCCATGGGGGTGGGTGGGACTGTGAAGTGCTACAGTTGTTTTAGGGTCACCCCTCACCTGCGGTCTGTAAGGAAGCCTGACAGAAAACTCATTGGTTCTCCAAGTTGGGCTTTGTTGGAATAGGGAGAGTGGTCACATCCAAGCCACCTGTAATCTCACAATGGTCTAACGATAAGGTAAAGGAGTGCAATATAAAGACGAGGAGCTGGGGCCTAGGCAAACGGCAAATTGCACTTTGCTCTCTCCAGATCTCCTCCTGTACCTATCCTACACAACAGATGTGATGTCCTGTCTCCATTACACTCAGCCCACCGCCATGAAGCTTTGCCAGGCAGTTTCCTAATCTAAGAGTATGTCTCTAACATCTTAAAAAATAGCTGACTTAGCCAGGTGTGGGGTGCATGCCTTTAATCCCAGCACTCAGGAGGCAGAGGCAGGCAGATCTCTATGAGTTCAAGGCCAGCCTGGTCTACATAGCGAGTTCCAGGACAGCTAGGACTAAAGGGAGACCCTGTCTCAAAAAGAACCCCCCCAAAAAAGGCTGATTTGCCCAAAGTAACTTCCAAGTGATAAATAACTGCCAGATAAAAAGACTACACCCATATTGAAACTCATCATTGTGTTTATTTGTTGTAATTGAGTTTTCACATACAATGCTAAAAATTTGTAAGCAAAATTTCTCTAATATTGCCTGTTCAGGATTTCTTCTTAACCTTCGACTAGTAATAATAATTTAAAAAAAACTTCTTGGGGCTGGAGAGATTGCTCAGAGATTAAGAGCACTGACTACTCGCGCAGAGGATGCAGGTTCAATTCTCACCACCCATATGGCACCTAACAACCATCCAAAACTCCAGTTCCAGGGGATCCAACACCTTCTTCTGTCCTCTGTGGGCACTGCACAACAAAGGTGCATGTATACACATGCAAGCAATATACTCATATGTGTAAAACTAAAATAAGGGGCTGGAGAGATGGCCTAGCGGTTGAGAGCGCCGACTGCTCTTGCAGAGGACCCGGGTTCAATCCCCAGCACCCACATGGCAGCTGAGAACCATCTTTAACTCCAGTTCCAGGGGAATCCGACACCCTCTTCTGACTTCAGTGGCATTGCAAGACACGGGTGCACCAACCTACATGCAGACAATACATTCATACACACAAAAAAAATAAAAATTAAAAAAACCTAAAATAATAAAATATTTTTTTAAAACTCTTACAATTTAGTACTTGCAAAACTCTGCCAACTGCTAAAATAATGGCAGCCACTAAAAATCATACTATTAATAGAAATGTGGACCAGGACCAGACAGAGGTTAATATTGATCCCACGTGGGCCTTCCTATTCACAGGAGCTTTCGTGTGCTTTCACGGTGCAGTTAGAGCTCTTAAGAGTCTGGCAAAGTAAAGGCTGAAATTTTACCTTAAAAAAACAACAGCTTCCTCCAAACAGTGCCTGTATAAAGTGGGAGTTACTTTCAAGGGGACTACTCTGTGAGGGTCAGCAGCGAGGGGACATATTTAAAGTTAAGCTGCAATCATTCCTATAGTTAATACAGATGCCTGTCAAGGTGTTGTCTAGTCTCCACCCTCGAAGAGACAAAAAAATGTCTACACATGCCCTCCAAAGAACTGTAGTTTGAATTTGCTGCAAACACAAACATACACACACACACACACACACACGCACGCACGCACGCACGCACGCACGCACGCACCCTTAAAAGGGCTTTGGCTATGAAAATGACAGACTCAGGCATGGTTTTTACAGGCTTGTGATTTGTTAAGTAGTAAGCCATAAGCACAACCTATTCAAATTTCAAAAGGCAAAGGGGTTAATTTTTGGAAGACCATCAGACAAGAAAAGCAACTGTTCAAGCAGAATTATCTCAAAACAAGGAGGACTGTAGCATGTGGAGGGTCTGCTTTCCAGATTTGTGTTTCTAAAGACTGGAGTGCTGAAAGAAACAAAAGGCCCAAACTTACACAAACCCCACCTGCTCACAGACTGGCAATTCTAATTCCCAGGCTGGCTGACTCACCAGGGTTTGCTGCTCAGCTCCTGCTGCTGCGGGAGGCCGGGCAGCAGGGTGAGATAAGAGGATTTCTTGGCCTCCCTCTGACCCACCTACCCAGCCACTCACCCACCCCATCTGGACAGATGGTTTGCTTTGTTACAGCAGCTTCCTCCAAGGCCTGGCACCAAGGCCTGCAGGTAAGGGCAGAACAGATGGGGCTCCCAAAGAGGCCTAAATCCCATTTACCCTGCCGGGCCTCCATGCAAGAACATCTTCTGATGACCTGACACAGTGGAACCAGCCAAAATCTGAAGGTTTTTTAACATGTCCAGCAGAAAAAAAGGGGGAAATCAATGTGGACAGATGATTAATCATTACGTGCCAGAAGAGTAGATCTTTCCTTTATTCTTGTTCCTTTGCTTGAAAGGTCCCCATTCCAATGGAGTAGGGCAGTGGTCTCAAGTCAGAACTCATATTTTCAGGTCGATGAGCAGTAAAGCCCCTCCCTGATCACCTACTGCTCCAAGGGCCGCCTCTTTGACTCCCCCGCTTCCCTGGGCTTTCTCCAGTCCTGGTGCCCCTGTGTTTGAGGCTGGCAAAACCTCAAGCTTTTTGAAAAGTTGAAGCTTTACTGACTTTTTTTTTTTTTTTTTGGTCTTTTCAAGACAGGGTCTCCCTGTAGCCCCTGGAACTCACACTGTAGATGTGAGTTCAAGCCAGTCCAGGCTGGCCTTGAACTCACAAAGATCCCCCTGCCTCTGCCTCCCAAGTGCTAGGATTAAAGGCGTGCGCCACCACAGCAGGCATCAATTATTGAGCATTTGATAAGATGCCAAGCTTTATGCTAACTAATCATTTTGGGGACATTAGTTCATGTACCCTTCTCTCCACAACCCCATTTAAAGACAGGGAAACTGAGGCTCAGAGTACAGTAATTTAGCCAAGATCATAGCACAAACAGTCTGAGCCCACCTCCAATAAAGCACCTTGGGAAAGCACAGATAGAAATGGGAGTTGAGTCCAGGAGCAAACTCCATGCCAGCCTCATAAGAGCAAATATTAACCATCAGCCACTAGACAGAGAACACACGGTTGGCACCCAGTGGTCAAGGATATCATCACTGCCTTCACTGGGGCCAAGGCAGGTCAGCCCTGCTACCATCATTCCAAAAAGTGTGATACCCTTGGGCTCAGCCCCACCAGAGGGAGGTAAGTACTAGAACTAGTAAATCTGTGTTTCACCATGTCAGCACGGTTAAAGCTCCACCTATGAAACTGAAGCCCAGCTCTGTAACTAGCTTATTGTTTGACACTAATGGAAACCTGAATTTCCCAAATCTGCCACACACAGCTACCATATGTATTCACTCAGGAAAAGCAGACAGAGTACCTGACACAGATAGCCAGTCCCACCTGACAGACTTCTTAGCTCAGGTCCTGTTCAAAAACAATCTCATGAGTTAGAGAGATGGCTCAGGAGATGAAGGTGCCTGTCCCAACACTTGGATTAGGCACTCCATAGGACAGGATTTCTACGTGACTGATCCTCAAGAAAATCAAGCTGAGTATTTGCTGTGCCTGGAAAACCATTTAAATTGTTGGTCGTGCCCAGGCCATAACATGAAGCACGTTTTCAGCTAGTTCCAGACTCCCCTTTCCTCTTAAGTCTATAGTTCTGCAAGTCACTAGCTCTCTAGACAATTACAAAGTTAATGGTAGTGTCTCTCCTGGAGAGACACTGAAGCCTGCTGAGAATGAGCACAATATGGGCACTCCAATGCCCCTTGTCCACTGTACTCCAATGCCAAGTTTTCAAAAATAACAGATTTGTGATGAGTATCACTTTCTATTTGCTAGTATATTATAACAGCTGTATATAAATGTAGGAAATGAAGTAGAGGCACACTGAAGTCAAGAGCCTAAGAAGGGAGAAAACAGCGCAGTAATCTGGGCTTGAATTACGATGATGGCATCGATTAACTGAACCTGTCAGCAGATAATCCTGCTGTATCGAAGAGGACCATAGAGCACAGAAAATGAGATAATCCATGTAAAAATGCTCTGTGCAGTAGCTGGAGCGCGTTCAGTGAAGTGCCCGCCTCCACAATCATTCTTATTACTGCTATCACAAACTTAGTGACAGACAAGCTTCCTTTACCCTGGGAAGTGCTCTTCACTAGCCTGCCCAGATCTACATGGCAATCCAGATGTGTTCTCGCAGTAAGTGACTGTTCTCCTACTTTAGCTAAGTGGCACAAATGGGATAAATGAAGCCAAGGATAAGGAGACATAGGAAAAAGGCAGGGAAAAATGGGGGGTGGGGGGTGAACAGGCATCCACACATACACAAACTTTTCTGGACCAAGATCAGTCTCCAACTTTTCATCTTCAATCTCAGTTCCAGCTGCTTCTGCCTCATTAGCACCCTTCTCTGCACACCATCTTCCAGAATCCCTTTCTCCATGCTAGCGCTAGCTGCTGTTCCTGAGGTTATGCCTGGCTGCCTGCCCAGGCCCAGCTCCAGCCCTGGAACAGACACTGCTAGGCCTGAAGAGCAATTTCCAGAGGCCCGTGGTCCCTAGAGATGCTCTAGTGCCACTGGAGGTAAGGTGGGGGGTGGGGCAGGAAGCTGTGCCTATCTCTTAGGCAGTTCCATGAGCTACCAACCAGACAAACCCGTCTTCAAATGTCCCGCTCTCAGTTCCTGGGACAGAACTGCCCCTTGTGAAGCAGAACCACAGTGGAGGGCTAACCCCACTGAGACTTGGTGAAAATGGAGATAGGAAACAAGGAGACAGATGAGAACTTCAAAGAAACATGAGAGGGGCTGAGGAAGATGGTAATTGTGGAGTCTGGGGCTTCTCCTTCATACACATCAGCACTTTTATAACAAGCCCAAGAAGTGGACTGTTATGATCTTAGACATTAGGAAACTCCGGTTTCTTTTTTTTCTCTCCCCTCTTTTCTTTTTCTGTAGGGTAGGCTAGCCTCCAAATCTCAGAGATGGGCCTGCCTCTGTGACCCTCATGCTGGGATTAAAGGCACGCTCTACCAAAACTGGTTTCTAGATTACTACTACTCAGTAGGACTAGGAAATAAAGCCAGTCTGCCAGGCTTCTCCTGAGAAGACCTGCTCTGAGGGATGACAGGAGACATCTTCCTTTGGTCCTTAAATAACCATAAGCGGGAAACAGAAAGAAGAGAGAGGGCCAATATGGTTAGTCTATGTTATTAACATAGTAATAACAGTATTTTAAAAATCATTACAGAGAACTGAGGAGATGGCCTAGTTGGTAAAACTGACCAAGTGAATTGATGAGCTTCACTCAGGTTCAGTGAGAGATCTTGTCTCAAAAAATAATGTAGAGTGAGCAAGGAAGACACCTAACATGGACCTCTGACCTCTGACCTCCACCACCCACCTATACTTACATGTATTACAAATATTTATTGACAAGACTAACAAGAATTGTCACACTTAAGTCACTGCAGACCTGTAAGATAGTATTTTCTTCATTTTATAAATGGAAGAAGTGAACAGATTTCAAGGGAGTTGGCCTGAGGTCAGCAATCTAACTCCAAGCACTCTGCTCTCCATGCAGTCTCACTAGTGTCCTCTGCAGTGTGTGCCAGGGCATGCTCTTTCCCTAAGGAGATGATGATGATGCCCCAAGAAGAAAAATGTAGTTATCAACACCTACGTGCATTCCAGAGTTTGAGTTTATTATATACACAGTAACCTCGGCTCTCAGTTGGATACCAATGGTATCCATGAGCAGATCACTTGGCTCCTCTCAGTTTTTGTGACTCCAACTAAAGCAAAGGGTCTGGACTCTGAACTCTAATAAACTAGAGAGCTACCTTCACCTTTTTGATTGTTAAAGAGAGTGAGGTTCTAACTCTAGAATCATCTAACTAGGGACATGCACTCTGACTCCCTAATAAATGGCGCCCATGTTTCTTTTTGCCCATAACTATCAGAGCCAAGCCCAGAGAGACAAACTAAGCAACTCCGATCTGAACAAGACTGGGATTTGCAGCCTTCTTTTTCCATCTTTAATCTCTTCAAGGTCAGCAACAGGCCCTGACTCACGTCAAGTAGAGCGAGCTGGCTCTCTGCTGCAACAGGTTAGGCCAAGAAGGCTGCTCAGAGGAGTGTTGGACTGGCTGCTGGTGGGGCACTGTCACCTAAGAAACAACACCATGAAATGAGGAGTTAAAAACCAGGAACTGAATGCTGTACCAAAAAACCAATGTTAGCAAGGCCTGGGAGATCTGCCCGGAGACCGCCTTGACAGGAGGGACCAAGCCAATGCATACCTACATTCTGTTCCCATCCAGATTCTAGAGCAAGAAGCCACCAACAGACATTGACATTCTTATATATCAGCAGTAAGAAAGCCAGGTTTCCAACTTTCACCGAAACTTAGTTCATAGCTAGATGGGTACGTTTTTATTTCTCACTGAATATGATAGGCACCACAGGCCAGAATGCACAAGTTTATGAAATCCTCAGTTTTTCTATGGCAGCCAGAGACGAAAGCAACCACATGGGAAGAAGCCATTCTCTAGACCTTAGGGAGTCTCAAAGCAAGTCCACAAGAGACTATTAACCCACCTAGCAGCTACAGATTCTGAGTGACCTAAAGAATAAAGACAATAGGTAGTCTCTAATTGTTAATCGCTTCTAGAAACTTGCAAAGACAATAAGGAGGAAACAGTGAGGAGGTTATTGTCTGATGTAGAACTTGGGGCTTAAAAAAACTAACCTTTGGAAAGTAGGTCTTATCAGAGCTACTTTCCACTGGCAAAACAAACTAGACCCACCTGCTTGTATGTCCATGCTCTTTTAAAGATCTCTTCGCCTAAAATGCCCTACATGCCCTTAAGCTAGACAGTAGCTCCACTTAGAGTTGGGTAGGACTTTTTACACTGACCAATCTCTAAAGTACTAAAGAAAAGAGGCCTAAAGGAGAAAATGCTTTAAAAAGAATATATCTTATTTCACATAAGTTATATCTTATTTCACATAACAGCTAATTTGGTACAAAGTCATTTCTTTCTTAAGATTCATTTATTTTTATTTTATGTGTATGAGTGCCTGCATGTATGTAAGTGCACCACATGCAGGCAGGTGCCCACAGAAGCCAGAAGAGGGATGGGATCCCCTGGAACTGAAGCTACAGACAATTGAAAGCTACCATGTGGGTGCCAGGAACTGAACTCTGGTCCTCTGCAAGAGCATCAAATCCTTTCCAACACTGAGCCATCTCTCCAGCCCCCATTTCTGTATTCTTTCTCATTGTCCCTTCGGTGTCACGCTTCAAATATAATCGTGCACTATATAATGTTTCCATCAGTAATGGACCACAGTCACAATGGTAGTCCTATAAAATTATAATGCAGTTCCTAGTGACGCCATAGCCACTCTAATGTGGAGAAAGATATTACTCACACATTCATGGTGATGCTGATATAAATCCACACAGTATGAGGTGTATAAAAGTTCAACATTTGGGGCTGGAGAGATGGCTCAGTGGTTAAGAACACTCACTGTTCTTGCAGAGGACTCGGGTTTGATTCCCAGCACCCACATGGTGGCTAAGAACTGTCTTAGGCCAGGCATGATGGCTCATGCCTTTAGTCCCAGGCCAGCCTGGTCTACACAGCAAACTCCAGGCCAGCTGGGACTAAAAGGGAGACCCTGTCTCAAAAATACCAAAAAAAAAAAAAATTCAACATTTATAATTATGTAGTATATATAATACTTGATAATCAAATATGTTATTGGGTTATATATTTACAATGCTATACTTTGTACTGTTAAAAAAGGCCAAGGTGGCACATGCCTTTAATCCCAGTACTTGGGAGGCAGAGACAGGGGAATCTCTGTAAGTTCTAGGCCACCTTGGTCTCTATATTGATTTCTAGGATGGCCAGAGCTACCCAGTGAGACCCTATCTCAAAAACAAACAAACAAACAAACAAACAAACAAACAAACAAAAAGGTTACTATAAAACGGCATGCTATCTATATGACACTGACAGAAAGTACATACATTTCATGTTTACCATGTTCCTTGATTACTGCACCAAGACACCACATAAAGTGGGTCATTCCAAAGATGTATAAGTATACTGTACGGTGTCCAAACAGTGACAAAAGCCCTTAACTAAATGTTTCTGAGAATATATTGCCTTTGCTTAGCAGTACACAACTACACCACTGGACTAGTTTACGAAGTACAACTAAGCCAACACATACACATAACATACCACCTGAACTTCCCAAACAATGAGTTATGAAGTTTGTTTTTTTGTGGGTTTTTGTTTTGTTTTTGTCTCTAGGCTTTAGAACTGAGCTAAATACCCACTCAAAATAACCAAAGCTGGGCCTTCTCTCATTTCACTGACCTACAGCTGAAGGTTGGGGGGGGGGGTTGCTTGTTTGTTTTCTATCGCATCTGTTCTAAGCAGGCCTAACTACCTTGCACTTATGTGCAAAGGGGACATGATAAAGAGCACTGGATGTCTAGGCTCTCCACTAGATTAGTTACTTTTCTAGCTGCTGTGACCAGAGAGGGGGTTTCAGAAGAATGGAATCCATAATTGGGAAGGCTCTATGCACAGCAGAAGAAATGTAAGGCAGCAAATTCCTCCCACCTTAGTAGATGAGGAAGCAGACAGCCTACACTACATAGTCAGAGTGGAGATCATCTTCTAGGTCTGCCCTCAGAGACCAGCTTCTGCTAGCTAAGCCACAGTCCCAAATCAGTGCCCACCAGCTGGGGACCAAGTGTCAGACAGATGAGCCTGTGGGGGACATTTCACATTCAAACTCCAGTAGTCTCTCCTTCTCTCTCTATGCCAGCTTCCCATTGGCCTTCCTTATTTAAAGTAGAGAGCTATCTTAAGACATGCTTGCTGCTACAAAAACGGCATGCCTGCTAAATTCTTCATCTCTGACTATGTATGTATACAGCTGTTTCCTTCCTTAGGATATTACCTCATTAGACACACTAAAGGTAAACCTCTCATTAGATTAGGCATTAATTCCCTGCTTTCAGATAGCATATGGCTATCTACCACCCAGGAGGTTTACCTGATTATAGCAGATTAGTCCTCAACCACCCAATTACTACATGAACTGTTCACTTTTTAGTCACCTTCTGAGTTCAGCTGAAAAGTAGTTAACTGAAGATGAAACTGGTTTTTATGTTTAAGTGAAAGGCAAGAAACTGTAAAATGAGTCAACAAATGGGGAAAGAACCTAACACAAAAATGACAGATGATGCCTCTAAGTATCTCAAAGGCGTATCCCAATGACTACAAATGCAAAGGTGTGGTCTCTAGAGGGACATGCCATCTAAGTAAACCTCAACTTTTCTCATTGTAAATAATCAACTTTAGTATTGGTTAATTCTTTAAAAAGAAAATCTAGATCCGCTAAGCCCACACTTAATAGCTTTTCCTTTTTAAAAAAATTTTTTTATTAATTTTATTTATTTCTGTATGTGTATGAATGTACTGTCTGCATGCAAGTCTGTGCACCCATGACGTGCAATGCCACGGAGGTCAGAAGAGGGTCTCGGATTCCCCTGGAGCTAGAGCTCTCCTGGAATTGGATTTTCAGACAGTTCTCGGCCGCCATGTGGGTGCTGGGGATTGAACCCGGGTCCTCTGTAAGAGCAGTCGGTGGGGCGTAATGCATATTGGAAACAACAACAGAAAGGTCTGCAACAAAGAACTGACTTGAAACAGTAACTTTGCTCAAAACAGTCAACTCCTCATGGAGAATTTTGAGAAATACTAAGAAAAACATGAAAAACATTGTTTGGCAGATATGCACTGAGCTCTCGATGTAAAAGGGAATATCGGAACACGTGTCTATATTTGTTAAAAAAAAATAAAATGAATTTATGTGAAAAAAAATTAAAAAGAAAAACAACAGTAAAAATAAAAGGTGAAGATGTAAGGATGACATAGTTCTAATGTTAACTGTTGACCAGAAATTTGTAGCAAGACATTTGGCCCTGAGAATCATGCAGAGGGTTGGAGTCTAGATCCCAAGGCAACTGTGGTTGGAGTCTGAGGGCACCGTGAATGTAGAGAAGTGCCTGGGCACCATCAGGAGCCCTGGCCATAAGCTGGTCTTTAGAGCAATATTATATATATATATATATAATATATATATTTTTTTTTTTGTATTTGGTGTGTGTATTGTTTGAGCCATTAATGTCCTTTCTTAGAATTTATTCTCAGTAACT
>VZQC01008130.1:1424921-1439921 GCA_009823505.1 Rhizomys pruinosus
TCCTGAGAATAAATTCTAGAAAGGACATTAATGGCTCAAAACATACACACACCAAATACAAAAAAAAAAAAATATATATATAATATATATATATTAATATTAAGCTCTAAACCAGCTTATGGCCAGGGCTCCTGATGGTGCCCAGGCACTTCTCTACATTCACGGTGCCCTCAGACTCCAACCACAGTTGCCTTGGGATCTAGACTCCAACCCTCTGCATGATTCTCAGGGCCAAATGTCTTGCTACAAATTTCTGGTCAACAGTTAACATTAAACTATGTCCCTTAAACATCTTCACCTTTTATTTTACTGTTTTTTCTTTTTATTTTTTCACATAAATTCATTTTTATTTTTTTTTAACAAATCTAGACACCTGTGTTCCGCTCATTCCCGTTACTCGAGAGCTCATGCATATCTTGCCAAACATGTTTTCATCTTTTTCTAGCTTTCTCTCAAATTCTCCATGAGAGTTGACGTTTTGAGCAAATTCACTGTTTCATAGTCAGTTCTTTGATGCAACCTTTCTGTTGTTGTTTCCAATACTGCATACGCCCCAAATCCCCTCAAATGCCCCTCAACTGATGAGTGGATAGAGAAAATGTGGTACATCTACACAATGGAGTTCTATGCAGCAGTAAAGAAAGACGACATCACGAGCTTTGCAGGAAAATGGCTGGAGCTAGAGGACATCATGCTGAGTGAAGTAACACAGTCCCAGAAAAACAAACGGCGAATGGTATCCCTCATCTGTGGATGCTAGTGCCAACTGCCTAGTTGTAAGTATTTCTTGTGTAGGGCCCCCTGAGCTTTTGTCCAAAAAAATTGTATATAACCAAATCTATTTTAGCGATGTGCTAAAGACACATACTTTGCTCAGCATATTGTAGTATCTGCCAACTAATTCAATTTTCTTCAAAAAATCTTTACCAAAAAGCACCAAGACAGTATATTTAAGGGGGAAAAAAATCAAAACACCAAAGGAAGAAAGAAAGCGAGTAAAGAGAGAATTAGCTTCAATGTGAGTTCAAGGACATTAACAGGGCAGCTAAAGAGTGGGATGGGAAGCAGAGAAGTGACTGATTGGATGAACACCTTTCCATCTTATCTAAATTTTCTCAACTTATTTTTTCAGTATTAGAAAGTCCTTACCTCCTTCGCCCTCCAAAAAAGAAAGACTGTTCTCATCTTAAAGTCTAATGAGTCTTCCCCTTCTTACCAAAGTTTTGGCACTGGTGTGCAAGAATTAAGACTAGCCAGAACTAGAGTGAATCATAGTCACAAAGTCAACTGTGGCATCCTGGCAAATAGTAAATGTGCTGCATCTAGCCTGCAAACCTATCATCCAGGCTTCTGAGCTATGGACTGGATCAAAGGACATTACGGAAAGTAGCAGGGACTTACACGCTTCCCTAGCATCTAGGCTCTTTATCAGATAACTGCCCAGTTTTCACAAGTGGTTCCTCTCCCCTCTCCCTCACTTTTGGCTATAAGACTCTGTCTGTGTGGGGTTCATAATAGAACATGTGACTCGGGCCCACCATTGCTTCATGAGCCCCTGGTTTCAATGGCTAGATCAGCAGGACACAAGACACCTAAGAAGTCAACCAGAGTGAATTTCAGTACTAGAAATGGTCAACTTACCAGTAACTAGGGAAGGCAAAATTTAAAGAAGGTAGGTGTAATGGACTCTCCTGACCAGGTGAGTCTCAATTCTAATGCATACAGAGCCCAAGACTGAAATCCCAAGAGAAAAGCAAAATTGAGAAATGAGAAACTAAGTTTTGAAAGCATCTTTTACCCTGAATCCAGTGGCACCAAGAATCAAAATCAAAGCCAAACCTTCACAAATATATGAGCCAGTAAATTTTCTTTTACATAAAGCCACATGTCAGTTTTTGCTACAACTGAAAGAGTTCCTACAAAGACACAGCTATGCTCCCCAGATCTACTCAAGACAGCAGAAAAAGGGGAAGATCTAATATTCAGACTTCCTGATTCATGTTCCTGGACCAACTTACTAGGTCACAGTTTCAACCCAATACATCACAGGAGCCCTCAGCTGATCAACAGGAGCAATGATCCCTAGTTCATCAAAGTTGTCAAATCCAATACAATTAGGTGAACCATTGGGACACTATTTATATAACATAGTGTAGCTAGCTAACAAGCTAAAAGAACCATGTTAACCCTCCTCCAAGTAGACATTTTACAGAGTACAGTTAGTTGCTTTCTAATGTGTTAATATTTTCTGTCTCCTTCATGTTTCCAAGGGGGAACATCCTTCAAACATTCAAATGCCATGTGATAGGCTGTAAAGCAAATGCTCCTGGAAGCCTTTCTCTGTAAAATAATGACATGACCTCTCTTCTAGATGAAAGGTATTTGAGTTAAACCACATCCTATGAAACTGAAAAGATCACATATGACCAGAACTCTTGGTTTCAATTACTCTTACCCAAACAATTTCTCTTTAAGTACTGAAGAGCCAGTTCAGAAAGTATTCAGTGTAAATGAGAGACCAGAAATGCTTATATTGTGTGTCTTTCTTAGAAATACACACATTCTATGCAGGTTAAAACTGTCTGCTAAAAAAAAACAGAAAATAAACAAAAGATTATTTTCACAGATGTTTACATGGCATGAGGCCCCAGGATACACTGACTTAGAGACAAAGAGATACTTGAATCAAAATAAGAGTCTGACACCTGATTTAAACCAACACGGAACTATAGGCTTTATAAAGTAGGTACCTGAGGATGGCTGCTCAGTTCTTGCCTACTCTCAGAGCAAATGTCCTCCCTAAATCACCAGTACCTAAGGGTCACTGTAATGCTATCTATTTGAATTGCCTTGACAGGCCCTATTTTAAGAAAAAGCCAACAAAGCAGCAGAACCAAGCTTTCTGACCATCAATATGTTTGTGGCTCCTTCAGGCGATCTTGAAGTTCCATGGCTTCTAGGAAGGACAGGACATGCTTTGCATGCAGAATAACTGGGCTTGCATATCCAGGCCTTATCAGCTCTCCAGTTGACAACATGTACCTCAGTTTTCTCACCTGCAGTTTGGGGAACATCAAAATGTCACTTTATACCTGATGTGTCAGCTCCAATGCTGAGGTAGACTCACTGTGCTGCTCGATCTGATGTATCAGCTCCAATGCTGAGGTAGACTCACTGTGCTGCTCTATCTGATGTGTCAGCTCCAATGCTGAGGTAGACTCACTGTGCTGCTCTATCTGATGTGTCAGCTCCAATGCTGAGGTAGACTCACTGTGCTGCTCTATCTGATGTGTCAGCTCCAATGCTGAGGTAGACTCACTGTGCTGCTCTATCTGATGTGTCAGCTCCAATGCTGAGGTAGACTCACTGTGCTGCTCTATCTGATGTGTCAGCTCCAATGCTGAGGTAGACTCACTGTGCTGCTCTATCTGATGTGTCAGCTCCAATGCTGAGGTAGACTCACTGTGCTGCTCTATCTGATGTGTCAGCTCCAATGCTGAGGTAGACTCACTGTGCTGCTCTATCTGATGTGTCAGCTCCAATGCTGAGGTAGACTCACTGTGCTGCTCTATCTGATGTGTCAGCTCCAATGCTGAGGTAGACTCACTGTGCTGCTCTATCTGATGTGTCAGCTCCAATGCTGAGGTAGACTCACTGTGCTGCTCTATCTGATGTGTCAGCTCCAATGCTGAGGTAGACTCACTGTGCTGCTCTATCTGATGTGTCAGCTCCAATGCTGAGGTAGACTCACTGTGCTGCTCTATCTGATGTGTCAGCTCCAATGCTGAGGTAGACTCACTGTGCTGCTCTATCTGATGTGTCAGCTCCAATGCTCAGGTAGACTCACTGTGCTGCTCTATCTGATGTGTCAGCTCCAATGCTCAGGTAGACTCACTGTGCTGCTCTATCTGATGTGTCAGCTCCAATGCTCAGGTAGACTCACTGTGCTCCTCTATCTGGGGTACACTGTTCTGTTTTTTATTTGTTTTCATTTTCTTCATTTTGATGGTTTGGGGTTTTAGATGTTTATTTTGCTTTTGGAGGGGTTGGTTTTATAAACAGGGTCTTATTATAGAACCCAGGCTGCCCTTGAACTCCTGAGTCTCTTGCCTCAGCCTCCTAACTGCTGGAATTACATATAGGCCTGCAATACCATGCCTGGCTTCATTTCTTCATAGAAAATGATTAGTCTCAGAGAATTTCATTTGTTGACTTTATTTTCTGCTCCCCCAAATAGTATGGATTTTTCTTCTATGAATTTCAGTTACATGGCACATAGCAAGTGTCTGAAAAGCACCTGCTGATGACTAAGTACTGAAACTGAGTGCTCATGTTGCACAAGGCACTAGTCTTGTCACTTTACTAACTCATGACTGAGTTCATGATGAATCTAGCATGCTCAGAGCTTGCCCTAGCACAATTAGGGCCCAACAAATCATAGCTGTCTATACCAATTCTAGTTAAATATTGTTAACAAATATTCAACAGCAAAGGGAGCTGAATTCTATGACTACAAAACGCAATTACACTCCTCAAGAACTGGTTCTTAAAGCCAGATTTCTTTGAGAGCCCTCTATTTTCAGAACTCCACCTCCTTCAGAGAGGAGGGAAAAAAATGGAGGAAGGGGACTATCTCATTGCTCCAATTATTCCCCACCTCATCTGTTTCTCAAATGATGTGCTGCACCATGGCCCCTCAGCCAATAGCTTATAACTCCATCTCTACTTCACAAGCCAATTTTCACCTTAAACAGTGAAATCCAGAATTTGAAACTGAAAGAAGAGTTTGACCCCTCTCTTTCTGACCCATATCTCGTTCCTCTAGGGGAAAAGAAAATAAATAACATTATTCACAGAAATCATTCCCGCCTTTTTATCAAAGACACAAGCCCAAAGGCTAACTGCCACCACACCCACGAAGCACTCCAGGAAGCCCCAGTGGAAACCTCCAGAGCCGAGTCTCCCCACTCAGTAAGTCAAGTATCCTATTTGAAAGAGCTCAAGATACAGAAGCAAAAGTGAGCACCTTTTTTGAATACTGCATAATGCTTATTTTAAGCAGGGAGAGTCAATGATTTAAAACATGAAGGACTCATGCCAGTTTTACAGTTACTGAGATATGTGTTACCACTGTGTTACTCACGAAAACTGGTTTGATGACAGACTGGATTTCTCGGGTGACTGAAGCCCGTCTCTTGTCAAAGATGGTAATATGTGGACAACAGAGCTCTTCTGCCTCTGCAGATCTCTAGACACAATGGGCTGTACTGCATATGGCAGCAAGAAAAGGCCAAGAACTAAAGTCCTAAACAAAGTTTCCACAGCCAGACACACTTACTTGCCAAGAAAGCAAAGAGCAGATTCCACCTCCGCTGGCTGGCAGGCAAGCCCACACATTCTGCTTAACCATGTGAAACAGCCAGCTCTTACCCGCCCCACCCCCGGGCCCAGTTATGATATTTGGGGTAGCAAGAGAATAGCAGCAGCAGTGACTTTCCTAGGCGACTGTTTCATAAAAATAGAGCTTCCAATTTTAGGCCTGAAGTTGAAAAGAAAAATGGCCAGAATTAGAAGTTTGTTTTAACACAATACATTGAAAATTACAAGTATTACAAGTTTAAGTGCTGGGAGCTGAGATGGGGGAATCACACCACCACATGACTTCTCAGTTAGTCAGAAAAAAAATGTGCAGGCCTGTTAAACAGTGGACGCCCACCAATGATCAAAAACCAAACTGACATCCCTCCTTTTGTTTCTCTGGGCAGTGGTAGGGCTGATACAAATGAACCTTACAGCAACTTAAGATAGAAATATTAGTATGTTTTGATGCTACTCAAAGAAGAAATGTTTAAAATCCTGAATATGACTCATTTCTTAGAAGTTAAAATCAGTTTAAGAGGGTTGGGGGGAGAAGTCTTCTAAACAATTCGTAAATCACCAACTGCAACATCTCTGGATTGCTAACATGCATTCTTGGTCAGCATACTTATGTCTAGGCGAAAGCCAAACGTGGCTCTTTTACACCAATGCTGCTACCCAGGTATGAGAATCACTCAGCTAGAGCTGGATGACGACAACACAAGACCCAGACAGAAACTGTCTGGCCCCCCCAAAGAGTTTGTGGGGACCATAACTCACATAACAAATCCACTTCTGCTGGTCAGTCAGGATGAACTCCTATTCATCCAAGTTTCAACTCAGTAGTGCCAATGGGCTTATCAAATGAAGAGTCATCATTCATCACAGCAGAGCAAAAAGCACAGTCATCTTTCTCACTGCAGATAAGCTTGCTGATATGAACTACTCAGTTCAAGAAGACAATCTTCTTTTAATTTTTTTTATTTATTATTTTTATGTGTATGAGTGTACTGTCTGCATGTAGGTTGGTGCACCCATGTCGTGCAATGCCACGGAGGTCAGAAGAGGGTGTCGGATTCCCCTGGAACTGGAGTTAAAGACGGTTCTTAGCCGCCATGTGTGCTGGGAATTGAACCCGGGTCCTCTTCAAGAGTGGTTGGCGCTCTTAACCACTAGGCCATCTGTCCAGCCCCAAGAAGACAATCTTACAGTCTTTGTGAAACAGGGTCTCCCTGTAGCCCCAGCTGTCCTGGAATTCACTAGGTAGATCAGACTGGCCTTGAACTCACAGGGATCTGCCTGACTCTGGCTTCTGACTGCTGGGATTAAAGGCGTGAGCCGCCACTCATGGCTAATCTTACAGTCTTAAAAAGGTATGACATTTGTTTCTCCCAAGAATCCCCTCCCCCTGCAAAGTTTAATAACCAAAACAGAAAATACTTCATTACTTTTCCCCAAGTAGGCTTTTTTGACTGTATTTTTAAATATCTAAGATGATATTGTATTGCAATAGATGCACTATTTATTATATCTATTACGCACATGGGGTAAATTGAATGTATTCTATTTGATTTCTCCTATGGAACACCAACACTCGTGGCTCACCAAAAGTCAAATATAACACGTACATAAAAGAGAAAGGATGCTACTGTCTTAGATACAGTGTCTTGGACTGCAAGTGCTGGATGGGAAGTCATAGGCATAGTGGCAGGAAAAGCTGACAAGGAAGAACCAAAGTTTTCTAGAGAATCAAATGGGGAGGGGACACTCTAAGATCTTTAGGGAGAAAGAGGTGAAGGAAAGAAAGTAACAGAATACATGTGACATAAAAGCAGAAGGTAGGACTATTCCAGAGGGGAGGAGCAACTAGGGAAAGGCCTGAGGGAGGCTAGAAGGAAGGAGAAATAAAGTAAAATGACATATCTGTATGAAATCCATTACATGCTAACTTAAAAAAATTTAAAGGAATGAGGGATGGAGAGATGGCTTAGAAGTTACAAACACTTGCTGGGCGTGGTGGCGCACACCTTTAATCCTAGCACTTGGGAGGCAGAGGCAGGCAGATCTTTGTGAGTTCAAGGCTAGCCTGGTCTACAGAGAGAGTTCCAGGACAGCTGGGGCTACAGGGAGACCCTGTCTCAAAAAGACCAAAAAAAGAAAAAAAAAAAAAAAAAAACGTTTTTAGTCTGGTGCAGTGTCTCACACATTTTAACCATAGCACTTGCAAAATCTTGCCCAGCCTGGTCTACATAGCGAGATCCAGCTCAACTGCAGCTACAGGAAGACCCTGTCTCAAAGAAAAAAATAAATATTATTTTTCATCTAAGAAAACTAGGGGCTGGCGAAGATGACTCAGCACTTAAGACCATTGGCTGTGCTTGCAGAGGACCTGGATTTGATTCCCAGCACCCACATGGCAGCTAACAACCATCCTTAAGTCCAATTCTAGGGGAATCTAATGCCTTTTGACCTCCGTGGGCACTGTACAACATGGGTGTACTTACACACATGCAGGCAGTCCTCTCATACTTATAAAATAAATAAATAAATAAATAAATAAATAAATAAATAAATAAATACTTTATTTTTTTTTATTTATTTATGTGTATGAACATACTGTCTCCATGTAGATTTGTGCACCCGTGTTGTGCAATACCGTGAGGTCAGAAGAGGGAGTCGGATTCCCCTGGAACTGGAGTTCTTCTGGAATTGGAGTTATGGACGGTTCTCAGCCGCCATGTGGGTGCTGGGGATCGAAACCGGGTCCTCTGCAAGAGCAGTTGGTGCTCTTAACCACTAGGCCATCTCTCCAGCCCCAATACTTTATTATTTTTACTTTATGTGTATGAATGTATTAGTTGCACGTATGTAAATGCAGTGCCCGTAGATGTCAGAAAGAGGATGTTAGATCTCCTGGAACTGGAATTACAGTTTTTGGCCTCCATGTGGGTGCTGGGAGTTGAACCTGGGTCTTCTGCAAGAACAGCAAGTATTCTTAATCCCTGAGCCATCTCTCCAGCCTCAAAATACTTTTTTAAAAAATTTAAAAAACTAGTAACTACACAAAAAAATGAAAAATAAGTAACTACCATGTTCGGTGCACTACAAAATCTGCTTTCATGCACAGTACTTGTAACATACACTAGCCACAATTACTTACCTAAGTTTTACTATGTACCAAGTACCGCTTCTAAAACATTTTATATAGAACTAAACAGTGATACAACACTATTACTTTGGGTACTGTATTTCTCATCATTTTATAGATGAGAAAATTGAGGCACAAAAGTAACTTGCCTGAAGGCCACGCATCTTGAAAATAGCAAAGCAAACTCAATTTGGTATTCTATGTTTCTCAAAAATAAAAATAACACATTCAAAACCATTTCTTCTAATTACTTTCAATTGCTGTGACAAAACATTCTGACCAATACCACCTTGGAGAGTTAAGGGTTTACTTAGCTTACATCTTCTGGATTCATCACTGAGGAAGCCCAAGGTAGGAACTGTGGGCAGGAACCTGGAAGTAAGAGCTGAAGCACAGGCCATGGAGGAATGCTGCTTACTGGCCTGGGTCTCCTGTTCTATGCTCAGTCTGCTTTTTTTTTTTCAGGTCTTGCCGAGACAGGGTCTCCCTGTAGCTCCAGCTGGCCTGGAACTCACTCTATAGACCAGGCTGGCCTTAAACTCACAAAGATCTGCCTGCCTCTGCCTCCCAAGTGCTAGGATTAAAGGTGCTCACCACCACGCCCGGCCTTCAGCCTGCTTTCTTATACATACAGGCCAACCAGGCCAGGGGTGGAACCACTCACAGTGGGCTGGGCCCTCCCACATCACTCAACAATCAATAAAAAATACCCCACAGGCTGGGCGTAATGGCGGAAGACATTAATCCTAGCACTTAGGAGGCAAAGGCAGGTAGATCTTTGTGAGTTCAAGGCCAGCCTGGTCTACAGAGTGAGTTCCAGGACAGCTGGGACTACAGGGAGACCCTGTCTCGAAAAGACCAAAAAAAAAAAAAACCCACAGACATGGCCACAGGCCAGTTCAATGGAGGAAAGTCCCCAATTGAGGGTCCCTCCACCCAGGTGTGTCAAGTTGACAACTAAAGCTATCCAGCACACCATTTAAAAAAAATACACAGGTTTAAAATGCCTTTCATACTACAAGAGAGTGAGTGGCACCCTGTCTGGGACATCAAAGTCTTTCAGTCAGAGAAACGAAGCTTTCAAAGTTTACCTGTGACCTGCAGTGAATGGATTCTATACTCTGATGTAATGTACATATAAATACAGAACACAAAGTTTCATGAATACCAACTCTTACTCCCATGATATGCTCTGATATATGCTTCTTCCAGTAAGTTTTGACCCTCCAAAAGAGATAGGAGCCATAATTTGGAAAATCTCAAGACTAAGTTTCAAGTTTCCCTCTAGTATCTTTAAGTATCAAGATTGTTAAGAATCTGCTAGTCATCACAGTATTTAATCTTCACAACTACCCAAGAAGGTTCATGTTTCTGCTATCCCCATCCACAGAGGAGGAAACAGATCAGAAATAAAGCACCTCAACAGGAATAATGGCTGGCACACTTATGAATCCTAGCACTTGGGAGGCTGAGGCAAGAGTGCAAGTACCAGGCTGTGGACACTTTGTTTAGGCACAAACAGAAAGGCAATTAATGTATACAAATCCCTATTCTGCGATGAGAACAGGACAGCTAACCCTGGTTTCCAAGCTTCCGTTCTCATAGGTAAGGAACTGTGTCTACTTCTGATCAGTAAACTGTAGGAAGAAATAGTGCAAAGCACTGCAGGTAGATGCAAGTTTTTATGTCTAAGCAATGGGTTGGCAGGTGACATTACAGCCATCTTGTGCCCTATGGGATAAGCCAAGATAGTAACCAAGACAGCACGAGTAGTGCATGCAGTATGAGCTAGTGGAACCTTCATTTTGCAGGGTCTATGTGGGGCTATACACAATATTCTTCCACCTACTGAGCCTTGTGGGACACAGAAGCAATAAACTTCATAAGATTACATCAAACTATGTAAACTTTGACACATGAGTATCTATCATCTACTCCTTAGTAATTAATTCTACAGTGACTTAGTCCAGGGCTCTACTATCTTGAGTGCAGAACCCTCATAAACAGTTTATACCTACTTCCAATCTCTCACTGCCACAGGAATGATCACACACACACACACACACACACACACACACACACACAAAAAACAAAACAAAAAAAAACAAAAAAAAACAAAAAAAAACAGCAAGTACCTATTTAAAATCATTTAATAGGAGCAGGACATAGTGGGGCATGCCTTTAATCCCAGCACTCAGGAGGCAGAAGAAGGTGATCTCTGTGACTTCAAGGCCAGCCTGGTCTACATAGCAAGTTCCAGGCCAGCTGGGGCTATAGGAAGAACCTGTCTCAAAAAGAAAAATAAATAAAATCTTTTTTTTCATTTAATCTTTATTATTTTTTTATTGATGCTTTGTGTATTTCATACATCATTTTCCAATTCAGTTATTTTTTATGTGTATGAGTGTACTGTCTGCACGTAGGTTGGTGCACCCATGTCGCACAATGCCACAGAGGTCAGAAGAGGGCATTGGATTCCCCTAGATCTGGAGTTAAAGACAGTTCTTAGCCGCCATGTGGGTGCTGGGAATTGAACCCGGGTCCTCTGCAAGAGTAGCCTGGGCTCTTTAACTGCTGAGCCATCTCTCCAGCCCCATAAAATAAAATCATTTAACAGGGCTGGGGCTCAGTGTTCTATAGTTCTTGTCTTATAGACACAAGCACTTGACACCAATTCCTGGTACTCCCCAAATTTATACTTCCCCTTCTCTTATACATTCAAACTCAACAAGGCCCACTCTTCTAGGTTTGATCTCAAAGCCGTCATCATTTTCCCCTTTTCATCCCACATGCTTCAGACATACTAAATACTGACATACTCCCCAACATGCCGTGGCCTTGCCTGTCTCTGCAGCCAACCTGCACTGTTAGCACTCCTGACTGTCGTCTTCAGCCCTAGCTCACATTTTCTTCGCACAGGTCTCCTTGCCGCTGGCCCGCTGGCCCGCTGGCCCTGATACCACTGCCGGGTTTACAGCACTGATGTTCTGGTGTCTGGTGTTACATGCTACAAGGTCCTTCAGAACAAGATCCACAAGCACTCGATCTGTTGTAATGAATACCTGGCAGCATATAAACACATTGTTTTTCTTCCTGAAACACCAAGTATTCAATTATAGAGTCGCTCCATGAGAAAAGACTAGACTACATAAAATTCTCTGTAACACAATGGTAAGAGCATCACATTTTGAAGACCAATTTTCTAGCTTACAAGATTGGTTTTGAGTTTCAGAAGTCCCCTATGAGCGATACACATTCCATCTGGGAAAGTCAGCCCCTTGCTCATATGTTTCTAACTGGAAAACTACAAAATCTGTTTCTTCTTAAGAAGAAATGATCTTGTATCTGTTTAGAAAGCTTAAGCACTGCTAAGACAACTTTTAAGGTTTTTGTCCTGTTAAGCTGCTGTAGCAATTAAAAGAACTTCTGCTTAAGCAGATTTTTATGAGAAATACTAAATGCTGGAGACATTTTCAACTTTTGTGTGAAATCAAGTAGTATATGTAAATAGTTTAGATGCAAATCATAAGAGGAGGAGCTTAGGCCAAACTACTCACAGGGAAGGAAAAACCATTTTCTTCCAAATGGGGAAAAGGCAACTGGAAAGATTTTTACCTGTTGCATAACTTTTATTAGCTCTTTCTGCTGGCTCAAGCAATGGCAGAACTGGATACTCAGAGCTCTGATAAATTAGGCAATTCCAGTTCTTTGACCAAAGAGGTCTCCAATTAGATACTGCATTTGTCTGGGGGCTAGAGAGATGGCTCAACAGTTAAAAGTGCTGACTGCTCTTGCAGAGGACCAGAGTTCGATTCCCAGCACCCACATGGCAGCTAACAATTGTCTATAACTCCAGTTCTGGGGAAATCTGACACCTTCTGACTCCGTGGGCATTGCACAACATAGGTGCACTTACACACATGCAGGCAATACATTAATACACAAAAATAAAAATAATTTTTTTTAATTACATTTTTTGTTTGTGTGGAAATCAGGACCAACTTGCAGAGTTGGTTCTCTCCACTATGTGATGTAAAGATTCTGGATGAACTTTCTGAAAGGTTATTTTGACCATGAGAAGACCATTGTAAATGGTGCTAGAAATAATTAAGAATGGCTTGAAAAGGTTCTGAACCCCACCACCATGCTTGTATATTTGTCCTTCAGACTCTATTTTCCATATTATCTTTTTTGTTTGTTTGTTTGTTGGTCTTTTTTGAGACAGGGTCTCCATGTAGCCCCAGATGGCTGGCCTTGGCCTTGAATTCACAGAGATCCACCTGCTGGGATTAAAAGCATGCACCACCACGTCCAGCCTCATTATCTTTTAAAATGTGTATTCTCAAATGCTTATACTCTAAAAAGTTACAGTAGCCTGAAGAGAGTCATGTGAGTGACTGGAAAAAGAATGACCTTTCATACGGTTCTCATCCCTAAAGGCTGAACTGCTCAGCTGCCCACAAGTTATCTTAACCAAGACACAGTGATCCAATAGTAATTTCCCAAGAAGAGAAGGAAATAAATGACCCCTCCCTAGCTGTGTGGAGGCCAGCTTAGAGCAGGGCAAATGTCACAACCTCTGTTCATTCCCTTCCCCAGGATTTATCCACACTCACCAGCTGTTACCTATGAATAATAACTTCTCCAGCAAAGAAAATCAACTAGTTGAGAAACCTAATCTCTACCCTGTGTAAGGTCAGGCTTGTGATTTTTACATCCAAGGAAACAAATACATTGCCTGATTTAGAATCCAAATAAATTAATCTGTTCAGCTACTGCTACAGAGTATAATCTTAGTGGGAATGGAGATTTTCAATCCCAAAAACTAAGCTGAGAGCAAAAAGCTTTTTCCTTTTCCAAATACACCTTGACACAGGTTACAACCTCTCAGGAGACAAGAGAGTATTAATGACAAAGTCAAAATTATGAGGAATTCAGGCACAGAGCACTAGATCCCACCTCAGGAAACATCTGAGGTTCTCATTATGAAATCAACAGAACTCGGGGTTGAGTGCTTGTGAGCTGGCTCAGTGGTTAAGTATACTTGCTGCCAAGCCTTTGTTTGATCTCCAAAACCCATAGGATGGAAAGAGAGAACTGCCCCAAATTGTCCTCTGACCTCCATTATAACTCACTGTGATGCACAGGGACACATACATAGGTGAAAACACATACGGATAAATAAAATCTCAATTAAAAAATTATTTACTTATTTTTATGTGTATGATGTTTTGTCTACATGTATGTAAATATACCACATGCATAAACTAAGAGGGAGTTGGACCCCCTGGAACTAAAGTTATAGTTGGTTGTTAGCCACCATGTGGGTGCTGGGAAGCAAACGTGGGGTTTTCTTGCAGAGGACCACTGAGCCATCTCTCCAGCCTGGAGATGTAAAATGTTATTTATTTATTTATTTATTTATTTTTTATTTTTTTATGTGTATGAATGTACTACCTACCTGGCATGTAGGTTAGTGCACCCGTGTCATGCAATGCCGCGGAGGTCAGAAGAGGTGTCAGATTCCCCTGCAACTGGAGTTAAAGACTGCTCTTAGCTGCTATGTGGGTGTTGGGAATCGAACCCGGGTCCTCTGCAAAAGGGGATGTAACCTGGCCAAGGACACTATGTCCACTGTAGCCCTCTAGAGTACCAGGTGGGAGAGCTACTTGGCTTAGACATAACTGGCATTGAAAGCTAATGATGAAAAAAAATAATAAAAAATTAAAAAAAGTCTAATGATGATCAGTCTTTCTTTTTGGCATTTTTTGACACAGGGTCTCTCTTTAGTCTCAGCTGGCCTGGAGCTCACTCTGTGGACCAGGCTGGCCTTGAACTCACAGAGAACCACCTGCCTCCCGAGTGCTGGGATTAAAGGCATGCCCCACCTCACCCGGCAATCAGTCTTTTTATTATATTTGAAGCATTAAACAATTTATTTCAAGGAGTTACATCAAATTTATGGTCCTTTATGAACTTAGAACGAGATCATCTGCAAACTATAGAACACCACCAAACACAGATAATTAAAAATGATAGTGTTAAAGCCGGGCATGGCGGTCACGCCTTTAATCCTTCCTAGCACTTGGGACGCAGAGGCAGGCAGATCTTTGAGTTCAAGGCCAGCCTGGTCTACAGAGTGAGTTCCAGGACAGCTGGTGCTACAGGGAGACCCTGTCTCCAAAAGACCAAAAAAAAAAAAAAAAAATGATAGTGTTAAGACAAGCAGAAATGTCCAAAGATTACAGGCTTTAAAATCAAGCCAAACCCTGAAGAAAACACAAATCACATTTCTGAAAGCAGCTTTCTCAGTCAGCTTCTATTGTCAAATTTGTCAGATTGCTTGGGTTAAACAAGCCTTTAAATCTGCACCAACTTGGACCTACTCTATCTACTGTATCCATTATCACAAAGACTCTGTCAAGTAAGGTGTAGTACCTCAGAACAGTTAAGTCTTGGATTCAAGAGCAACGCATTCTTTTTTTTTTTTTTTT